>CABHPQ010001895.1:0-57521 GCA_902168405.1 Peromyscus aztecus
AATATATCAACCTAGCTAGGCTATAGTTTCTGATTATTTCATTAAAATTTTAGGGTTTACTTGAAGAGATTTTGGAGGTATAATTAAAGTCCCTCATCAGTTGACTTCACGTAAAGTTTATTCCTTAATCTGGATGGGCTTTTAAAGGTTCCACTAAGAGACAGGGTATAGTAAGAGGAGGAAAATTCCATCTGCCTCTGCAGAGCATCAGCCTGTGGAGAGACTTGGCCTGCCTGTGTTTTGGACTTGCTTAGCCGGCTCCCCCAATCTGAAATGCACCCAGGTTAAGGACCTTCCTGCAGATACCTTTTAAAAGACTGTTAAGCATTTGAATGGCAAGGAAAGGCTGGAGAAATTATTGTGGATTGAAAGATATTGATGAAACACGACAGTGGAGTGCAGTGTAATTCCTGAAGAGGATCCTAGATGAGATAGGGTTGTGACAGTTGGAGGAACTCAACAGTGTGTGTGTGAATTCAAGGGTAGTACTGCATTGCTGCTGGTTTACAGAGTGGCAGTGCCATACAGACACAGTGCGAGAGAGTTGTCTGCTGGGAGTTTCACTGGAGGCTTTATGGAGGACTGGGCACCATGTCAGAAAAAGTGTATTCAAAAGAAGACACACACACAGACACGTAGACACAGACACACATACGCACGTGCGCGCGTGTGCGCACACACACACACACACACACACAGAGAGAGAGAGAGAGAGAGAGAGCGCACAAGACAATGTCATATAACTGAAGAACTGGGATGAAAAGGTTGTTCTTTGTGCAACTTTTCTTTAGGTTTGAAATGGCTTCAAAATAGTAATTTGAACCAAGAGAAAGCATTTAGAAAGTGAGAAAGTGAGCCAAGGTGTCAGAGAAAAGCATTAAGGCCTGTGGCATTCGACATAGAACCACTAAAATGTGTGGCCATTGAGTGCTTGAAACATGGCTACTCCAAGTTAGAGAAGCTGTGCTAGTCTACACCCTTTCGTTGTAACAAAATACCTACACAAAGGAATTTAAAAGGAAAACATGTTTGTTTTGGCTCCCGGCTTCAAGGTTTTAGCTGTGGTTACTCAGCTTTGCTGTTTTGGGCCTGTGCTGAGGCAGGATGCCATGGCAGGCAGCGAAGGGAAAGCAGAGCTGATCACTCAGTGGCAGCAAGGAAGTAGGGATCTGGGGTGCAGGGAACAGGGACAAGTTGTAGCCTTCAAGGACAGGTCCTCAATGACCTACTTCCTCCAACTAGACCCTACTTCTAAAGTTTCCAGAACTTGCCTATAGTTCATCAAGCTATGAAGTCATGGGTGTTTAAACACATCAGTGAGCCCAGAGCCCTCATGATCCAGTCAACTCCCAAAGTGAACACTGCTCATTGAGATCAAGTCTTCATAGGAGCTTCCAGGGGATGTTTTAGGTCCCAAACATAACTACAAGTGAAACACATACTGTATTTTACAAACACACTGAACAAGGTGTAAACTAGGCTTTGCATTGATTACACATTGAAATGACAGTATTTGGTGTTAAATCAAAACATGATTAAAATGAACTTCTTGTGTTTTATTCTTTTAATTTGGCTACTTGGAAACTTAAAATTATACACATGGCATATGTTGTATTTTTACGGGGCAATTCTGACCTAGAGTGTATAAAGTAATGTTACAAAGTAGTAAGAAAAATCATTTCATTTAAAAGATGAACAAGACTTGAGTGTTAACTTCACAAAAGAACACCGAAATAATTGGCAAGTATATAAAAGTGCTTGTCTGAGAACTTATAAAGGCAGTTGGAAGCTGGAATGAGATAGACACTGAGCAACTGAGAGCCTGAGGATGATAAGAACATGAAACAGTAAAAACTCTAGCCTGAACTTCTGGTGGATGTGGTTGGTGGTTTGAATGAGATGCCCCCATAAGTCTTGGGCATTTGAATACTTGCTCCCCAGTTGGCAGCTATTTGGGGAGAATTAGAAGATGTGGCCCTGCTAGATAAAGTATGTCACTTGGAGAGGGCTTTGAGGATTCAAAGACTCAGGCTGTTTGCCTCTTGTTGGTAGTTTGAGATATGAACTCTTAGCTGTGCTCCAGCAGCCTGCCCTTTCCACTCCACAATCATAGACTGTAATCTTCTGGAACCATAAGTTCTTTCTTCTATGAATTGCCTTGGTCATGCAGTTTTATCACACTAAGAGAAAAGTAATCAACACAGCAGAAATGTAAATCAGTCATTGCATTACACTCTGGATAACTGTAGTGACCTTTATAAGACTGACCACAGACAGCTCTGTGGCCCCTTAATTTTTCCTCCTCGGCATTTACTTGGCAGTAATGCACACAATTGTGTACTGAAAGACATGTGCCAAAAAGTTAAGAGCAGCATTGGTTATAATAGTACTAAACTAGAAACAAAAATATCCATTACTAACGAAATGGAGAAACTGAATCATGGAATAGTAATATAAAGGACAGCAATGGACATGCAATGTAAACAGATGATAAGAAGATCCCAGAGCTGGGAAGATGGCTCAGGTAGTAAAGTGCTTGCTGTACAAACATGAGGCCCTGAGTTCAAAGCCCAGAACACACATAAAAAAGCACAGTGGTACGTTGTTGTAACTCCGGCACTGGGGAGGTGGAGACAGGATTATTCTTGGGGCTCGATGGCTGGCCAGCATGGGAGTCCCAGGCCAACTGAGAGTCTCTGTCTCAACAAGACAAGGTGGTTATCACCTGAAGGATGACACACGAGGTATTTTAATGAAATGATCAGAGACTATAGCCTAGCTAGGTTGATATTATATATATATATATATATATATATTATATAAAAGTCACAGAAGACATTCTTATATTGCACCAACATCCTGCTCCTCAGGGAACTCATGGGCTTTGGTATCTATCCCTAATTGCTTTACCAATGTCCACTGTGATGGCAGTCAAATGATAATATATTTCATCATTCTGCAAATATTCACCTACTCACATACGAACACACACACACATACACAGACAAAAATAATGAAAAAAAAAAAAGCCTGGGAGTCACTCTCCTCAAGGACAGCTTCTCTTTGTGGCAGACTGAAGCCATTGATGGAAAAGGGTAGCCAATCAATATATGGAGTTGTGGAGTCCAGTCTCAATGGCTACATCTACAAAACACTCCTGCCCCTAAGGCTCAGGGAACCCTGGAAGAGGAGGGCAGAAAGCCTGTAAGAGTCAGGGGATCAGGGAGCTTTCTATAAGAATGTTTCTCTTAGTCGTGCCAGAAACTGCATCCGTAAAGTCCAAACACAATTGCTGAAACATGAGCTGAATAAGGACAACACAATAAACATGCTGAAGTGGACCGGCAAAGCCCAGGAGGCCCCACCCTGCACCCAAAACTACAGGCAACTAAGGAATGCCGAGAGTGGGAGGAAAGTGTCCCCCGAAGAAGAAGAGCACACATGTTTGTTATTCAGTGCCAAAATTTCAGGCCTGAGAACATATATGCAAGTAACATTATACAGACTGAGCAGGTTATAATTAGGAATATATACATCTATACATCTATTAATATATAAATGTAACAACAGTTAACGAAAAAAGAGGCCGTAAATTTCAGAGCGAGGAGGGGTATACAGGAGTGTTTGAAGGGAGGAAAGGGAAGGAGAAAATGATGTAATTATATCATCATCTCAACAATAAAAGAAATTAAGCAAAAGAGGCTGGAGAGATGGCTCAGTGGGTAGGAATGCTTGCTGTTCAAGAATGAGGGCCTGGATTTGGATCCCGATCACTTCTATAAAAAGCCAGGCGTGGTGCTCATACGTATAATCCCAGCACTGGAGGGAAGAGGATCACTGGGGCTTGTTGGTCTCTGGCCTAGCTGAAAAATGTCGAGATCTGGGGTCACTGAGAGAGCTTCTCTCAAGGGAATAAGGTGTAGACTGGTAGAGGAGGACTCCTGATGTGTTCTTGTGGCCTCAAGTGCGTGTCACCCCCACATGCCCATGTGCATCCATCGCATTTGTACGTAACACAAAACAAAATGAAAATCTTGCAAGGCAATAATAGAGTCTCACTGTGTTGAATGAAGGAATCCAGATGAACATTCACAAGATACATAAGTCAGTTCGTATGAAATTTCAAAATAAGTAAGCCTAATCTATGAGTTAGGAGTTAGGACAGCTAGGCTGGCAGAGCAAGCTGAGAGGCCGTATGGAGGAGGTTGTGGAGTGACAGTGAATTTCTATCTTGGTGTACTGATTACACCAGTGAGCTCACCAATCACTTCATGTTTGATTTAGACCCCTTTCAGTATATATTATACACCAATAAAATAATTTATGTCGGTATCTCCGAGCCAGATGTTCTGGTACCACCTGTGACCCAAGTAGTCTGGAAGTGGAAGCCAGAGAATACTGAGTTTGTGAGGGTTCTGAGCTACATAATGAGACTTTGTTTCAAAGAACACATGGAAAACTTAGTGGATGAAACTACACTGTTTACTCACTGAAATTCACTCATGGCCTATCCCATCCCTCTTTTTAGACATAAAGGGATTTTATCTACAAGTAACCCAAGTTCAGGTAGTTATTCACCTTTTCCTGTTACCAGAAACTAGTCAGATGGTATTATCTACAAGTAACCCATGTTCAGGTAGTTATTTGCCTTTTCCTGTTACCAGAAGCTAGTCAGATGGTATTATTTTCCTCCCTTCATTCCTTAGTTTGTTCCTTCATTCGTTCCTTTCTTTCTTTGAGACAAGGTCTTTTTATGTATCCCCGGCTGTCCAGGAACTTGTTATGTATACCAGGCTGGCCTCAAATTCAGAGATCTGTCTGTCTGTGCCTCCTGAGTGCTAGAATTAAAGGTGTGCACCAACATACCTGGTGTTAATTTTCTTAACACTGTTTTTTTTCTTTTGTTTTGTTTGGTGTCCAATTATAAATCCTCTCTAATGCTCATATGAGATAAAATTTGATTTTCTTTTCTTTTTTTTTTTTTGGTTTTTCCGAGACAGGGTTTCACTGTGTAGCTTTGCGTCTTTCCTGGAACTCACTTGGTAGCCCAGGCTGGCCTTGAACTCACAGAGATCTGCCTGGCTCTGCCTCCAGAATGCTGGGATTAAAGGCGTGTGCCACTGCCCGGCATGATCTTCTTAATCCTAATTTTATTCATTGTAAAATACATGGTGCAAGAATTCAACCTCACTGTCTTCTAAAGTAGTTATGGCTAAGCATCTCTTTGCTGGTATTGTTGACCTATTACCAGAATTCAGTTTTATTTTTAAAACTAAAATTAGGGCATTCTATGTGAGCTTATGAAATTGTGTAATGTGTTACTGATTAATTTAACAATGGAACAAGGAAGTGAACATCATGAAATGATTTGTCACCCAAAGTAGGCCTTAGATCTGAACAAGGTTGGGGACATTTGATCTGGGGAGTAAAAATACTGCTTCAGGTGTCCAGAGAAAGTGGACAGAGGAGAAGAATCAGACTTCCTAAGTCTTCCCTTTTAGACTTTCTTAAGTGTCAGACTTTGCCATTTAGTAGTAACAAGTGAACTACTTGGGCTCTGAAGTCTCTTGGACTGGTGTGCACTAAGTATTGGCTTGTGTTTCCTAGCTTCATGATCTTGTGGGAGCTACTGAAACTATGAGGCCCTATGGGGTATGGCGGGAATCATCTTTCCTCCAGGGACTGCCAGGGGATTGTAGGAGTCTCCACAGGGGCAGATCATGCAGAGCGAGTATAAACTTGTTAATGCACAGCTGGGAACTCATTTCAAGTCTACCACTCTGTGTTCAGGGAACCAGCTGGCTCCAGGGGTACTTCTGTTCTGATTTTTCTGCTTGGGGAATTCTCTTTGCCAAGGCTTTTGGCATAGTGAGCAGAGGCTTCTCCTTCCCATCCAGGACTAGGTTCCTCCTGCCATCCTCATGTGATCTCTATTCTGTCTTTTCAAAATTTATGTTCTACCACAAAGGGATTTATTATATATATAATATTTTAATATAATATACAATTATATAATAAATATATAATATAATTATATAGTATATAATTATATAATAAACATATATTAGAGTCTGAGAGTGTCATTACCTTGATGGAGGTTCCAAAAGACTGGATGGTTGATCTGTTGTGCAAATTCATTGTCTTTGGTCTTGTCAGGCAGGTCTTCTGTCTTAGGGTTTCCAGGTGTCTCGAGAGATTTGGGCCATAACTGTAGTGCATGGGAACTTTCAGGAAGCCTGGGCTCATTTGTTTGCATGAGACACTACTCTCTTGATGGTTTTAAGCAAGAAAATGAGGGGTGCTCTCAAGACTGGCTGCTAAGCAACAGCTCTGCTCTAGAAGTTCCCCTTTGTGACATTGCTTTCTACAAATCAGCATTGTGGTATAAAGGCTGCTGGAAAGCCTGATTTGAGTAGTAACTCTACCAATGATCAACAACAGGATCCTGGGCTCACTCCCTTCAGCTCTGGTATAAGTTAACACGCCTTGTTCATTTCTACCAAGAGGAGCTTGTCCTCGCCATAACTGTGCCTGAGAAACTTCCCAGATGAGAAAATTGTTGGCTGCCTTCGGCTTCGGCTAAGATCGTCCCACAAGAATCATTGTCTGGGACTGGACAAACCAAAGTATTGTCATTCACTGGGTACTTTTAAACAATCTTTCACCTTGTTCATTTCCTTCTTTTATTTATTGTTCAACACAACCACTCTGCCTTTCACACTTAGGGTGGCATCTGGCGTGTAGTAGAAAGCGCTTGGAGTTTGAGGTGACTGGTTATTCCCCAGGGGGAGGACTGTCTGTCAGTTGCCAGTGCTTTAGTTTGAGCTGGATGTGGTGGCATCTACTTGTAGTCACAACTACCCCAGAGGTTTAGGCGGGAGGATCACTGAGCCCAGGATATTGAGACTGGTCTGGGTTATACAGGGAGACCTAGTCTAAAATGCAAGGGACAAAACTAAAATAATTTGATACATAAAGTGAGTCTAAAGTGGGTTCTGGAGAAAAACAGAGCCATTATATTCTTATTACATGAGAACATTTTTTAATTGTAAGTAAGAGAAACACATTTGAATGCTTTAAGGAACAAACAAGAAGTGTATAGTTAAAAGGGAGTCTTATAGACTCTAAAGGCACAAATGCATCTGGCTTCATAGAGGAGCTAGAATCAGCTGTGAAGCTATTGCTCTCACTAGATCCTACATTCTAGCTTTTGCATTTAGAGTAACTTTATCTTCTCAGTCCTCTACAGCTCCTGAGCTTACATTCTGCCACTCTTTAGTGACAGACAGACCAACAGTCCTTGTTTTCAGTTGTGAATTCCAGGAAGTGATAATCTAATCTGCTCCACTGAGTCTAATGACCAGCTAATCAGACAACCATGTGAGGGGTGACAGCAGCTAGCAGCTACCACTATGGTTTTAAGTACAGTACATTTTTTTAAAAAAGATCCTGCTAGCTCATATTCTGGGCAGACACCCCATGATGTATCCACTGCCCCTCCATGATGAGTCCACTGCACGGTTATCAATCCTGGAAACACTGGAGCAGCCCTGGACCTACTGCAGAAGTAGGATGATGTGCTGAGCTTCCAATCTTGGACAAGTGAGTCCAGGAGTCACTGCGGCTCCTTCCTGAAAGTGGTCAGGATGCTACAGACTGTCCTCATCTTGTCCTGTGCACCAACAGTTTAACTGTCTCCTTCTCACAGTCTCAGCCAGCATGCAGATGTACACAGGCAGACAGAAGACTGTAGGGTGGTGGCTCCACTACATTCTCACCCAGTCTTTCCACCTTTCACCCAAAGCAGCTGGTATTTCCACATTGAGCAAAGGCTTCCACCCAATCACAAGAAACCCCAAGGGAACTCAAGTTTTGACTGTTGATTTTGTTTTGGTACTTTAGGTAGATTCAAGACGACCTTTGTAAGGCGCAAAGAAGACTTCAGCACACTGGGAAAAGCTGACAGGGACAAGTTCATGACTAGTTTTTTCATAACAGGTTATTTGAGTAGAAGGTCCATTTGGAAATTGTGCTGGGATGAGATTCCATTTGGGAAGTGCCAGAAGCCATTTTGATTATTCTCTTGGCACAGGTGACACAGAATCTACTGCCTCAGAGCCTCTCTTCCAGCTCCCATTTCCACTTTCTAGAGGATCATTTACTTGCTGAAGATCTGAAACAGAGGCCATGCAACCTGAGAAACACAGCACAAAGTGATGAGCAGGGACCCTCATGAGAAGGCAGGCTTCCACTGGAGGTGAAGAGAAGTATGTATATGGTGGCCTTGAGCAGGGATTAGATCAGAGGATAATTCTATGCTCAGGATTTAAGAAGTTATATCAGCCCAAGTCCTCACACATTTTCCTGTCTTCCTGTCTTGCCTCAAAGCTATCTGGACTTGGAATGAATGCTGTGGAATAATCCTGTACACTGTGAATGTGTATTATTCTCAATGGTTAATAAAAATCTGACAGGCCAGTAGCTGGGCAGTAAGTTAGGCAGGAAAGCCAAACTGAGAATGATGGGAAGAAGGAGGGCAGAGTCAGAGAGATGCCAGCCAACTTCCTAGGAAGCAAGACATTCTAGAGGACAGGTAAAGCCATGAGTCAAATGGCAATACATAGATGAATAGAAATGAGTTAATGTAAATGTAAGAGTTAGCTAGTAACAAGTCTGAGCTATTGGCTGAGTATTTGTAAATAATATAAGCCTCTGTGTGTTTATTTGGGACTGGGTGGTCAGGACAGGAAAATTTTGTTTACAAATGAAATAAGTATTTTTCTCCATTTAACTCATTAAAACATACTTGCTGATGTACCTACTATGTAAAGTAAAAAGTTTTTAAGATCCAGGTAAAAATATGCTCCAATATAAAAAACAATCTGCGTAGCAACATGAGAGTACTATTGAGCCTTCCTGTTAAATCTCCCCAGAAAGGGGTAAGTGAGACATTGAAGAACAGCCCCATAGAGACATAGATGCTTATAGTGATGGTCAGCACAATTTCTGTTGATTATTGCACACCTCAAAGACTTAGCAGACTTGGACCCTGCTTCTAGGTATTCTTGGTTTGCCCAAAAGGCATACCATCCCCAGCATGGAAGTTGAGGGTTTGTAAAAGCTCAGTGACTGTCACTTGGGCAAGAGCAGTGGAATGAAGTGGGAAGAGTCTCCATGGGCAATGGATATAGGCATGTCAAGGCTTCCCTCGAGATGATGGAGGGATATTTGCATACCCTTGGTGTTACATACTTGTAACTCTGAGAGCATTCTTCAGGGCAGAGGTCAGAGGGAACTGTCCCTGATTGCAGAAAGCACCAGTGAAGTCATCCATGTCAAGGGTTCATAGCATGGCACCTCCCAGGTTGTTCTGTGTAAGCCATTTGGCCTGTTGAAGGATAGAGGATAACAATAGTTGTTTGATTTCTTGAAGTTCAGGGTTGGGGCCTCAGAACGTCCATAGGACTGACTTTACCTTGATATGAAAGCTTTTAACATTATCATAGCCAACCCATTTGTTGCCCTGATAAGCATAGGGTACTTCCTGAGCAGCATCCCAGGCCTCAGTGGCTCCATCGTTAAGGAAGGTGCAAATCTTTAAAAGTCAAGAGACAAAAATCTTTTAAATATTATGTCACGCAAGAGAAAAAGGTAGACTTCATTTTTCCTTCCTTTAATGTATGTGTCTAGTGGGGTTTTCCTTAGTTTTCTAGTGGATTTTATTTGGTGCTAAGAAGTTTGAGGTATTTTTCTTTTTATGGTTCTGGGGATGAAAGTCATGGCATTGCTCATGCTACGTAAGTACTCTGCAACTGAGCCTCATCCACAGCCCAGTTTTTTTTTATTATTTGTTTTTGGTATAGAGTCTCAGTCTATAGCAGACTTCAAACTGTTGACTTCTTTACCTCTACATTCTGAAAGCTGATATTACAGATATTATATTATATTATATAGCACCATACTGGACAGAAATATTCATGATGTATCATTGTACACTATGATACATTTTTTAAAAGTGTATGGTACTGGAGATTGAACCCAAGGCCATACTAATTAAGGCATGAGCTAGACCACTGAGTAACACCCTCAGCTCATGCTGTTTTTCAAATGCTCATTTATTGTCCATATTTTAGGGTTGGATTTTTAGAACTGTAGTAATATGGGACATACATTCATTTACTCCTTTATCCATATAAACAGACTTTAGAATATTGTCTGTTGCATGAAGGGATATTATATATTGTTACCTACTCCTCATTTTATTAAATATAGACTATAAATACAAAACTTTCGAGCATTTAGAATGATACTCTGCTTAGAGCAGACACTGGACAAAATGAACATTCAAATTCAGTAGATTTCTATCCCTCAACTCCTGGGCAACAGCACAGCTCTAGGCCTGATATTCACAGAGCACTGTACAGACAATATACTGACCTCATAATAGGCCCAGATGCCAGGCTCCTCTGTATAGGGCCCTAGTACACGAGCACTAGCAGTAGGGGTGCCAATTCCAGTGTTGGAGGGGTCACTCAGAGTGAAGGTTTGTCCATATGCTGGGAATCCCACAATGAGCTTCTCAGGAGCTGCTCCATTTTCAATCCAGTAGGTCATGATGTAATCCTGTAGTGGCAGTATGTTAGCTATAGGCCTTAGGTAGCTGGTGACCTGTGCTGGGGTATGTTAGTTCCCTGTTCTAACTGCTCAAATTATATGTTGATTATTTATTAGTTTTCTTTCCAAAATACTTCAGTGAAGTTGTAGTTAATGAGGTAAATAATACTGCATACTCAAAATTTGATTCATTAAATTTTGTGATGAACCTTTCACAATTTGGACCATTTCTAGTCTGCATTTGCAACTGTGTGCTGTGGAATGGTCTTTCTGTATGCTGTGAATATGTGTTGCTACCATTGGTTAATAAAGAAGCTGCTATGGCTTATGACAAGGCAGAATAGAGCCGGCAGGGAACCCAATCAGAGAGACAAGGAGAAGAAAGGCAGAGTCAGAGGAGATGCTGAGCACTGCCTGGGGAGCAAGATGTAATGGAACACAGGTTACGCCATGAAGCCAAGTGGCAAAACATAGATTAATAGAAATGGGTTGAATGAAGTTGTAAGAGCTAGTTAATGATAAGCCTGAACCATAGGCCAAATAGCTTTATAATTAATATATGCCTCTGTGTGTGTATTTGGGACCAAGCTGCTGCAGGATACAGGAAAACTGATGGCTGCAACTGTGTAGGGTCTTACCACAATGAGGAAGGTGTTGGTACCAGTGTCATTTAGGGACTTGTAGAGGGGACTATTTTCTCCAGTGTAGCCATCTTGGGAACCATGGAGATTGTAGGTCATGACCTGGATGTAGTCTAGGGAGCTGTGGATGAAGGATGTTGTTTAAAATAATTTCTGATGGTCATTTGTCATACCTATGCCAGGAAAATGCACCCTTGCAAAGAAGCCTATAAACAAAGTCCATGGGCAGCAAAGCATCCCAAGGATGAAGATTCCAGAATATGGTAGACCACTCACTGTGACAGTTGGGGGATCTTGTAGCCAGAGTGGATGGTGGTGATGACACCAGCTACTGTGGCAGTGATCACCAGCCTGGGGCGATTGTTCGCAAAAGCTTCCCGTTCAAAAGCTTCATGCATTTCCTACAGAATATTAAAGTACAGTAAGTATATCACAAGTTCATTTCAGCTCTCCTAATAACATGAGTATATATTTAAAAAAAATCCCTTTCACATTTTGTTTTGCCTTATTCGGTCACCGTCTCAACAGTCAGTAGAACAGGTGGTATTAATAGTCATTTAATATTCATGGGGTTTGAGAAACTTCACTATGTCCCACCTAAAGTTAGCCATCCAAAACCCAGATCCCAGGTGTGTGGTGGTATTGTGTTCCCCAAAATATTGTGTACCCTAATAAACTTATCTGGGGTCAGAGAACAGAAAAACCACTAGATACTTAGGCTAGAAAATGTTGGCACTCACGCATTTAATCATAGCATTCCAGAGGCAGAAATCCATGTGTTCAAGGATACAGCCAAGCATGGTGACTCATGCCTTTAATCCCAGGGAGTAGTGGTAGAAAGCAGAAAGGTATATAAGGCGTGAAGACCAGGAACTAGAAGCATTTGGCTGGTTAAGCTTTTAGGTTTTGAGCAGCAGTTCAGCTGAGAGTCATTGGGATATGAGGACAAAGAGGCTTCCAGTCTGAGGAAACAGGACCAGCTGAGGAACTGGTGAGGTGAGGTGGCTGTGGCTTGTTCTGGTTCTCTGATCTTCCAGCATCTACCCCAATAACTGGCCTCAGGTTTGACTTTATTAATAAGTACCTTTAAGATTCATGCTACACAGGTGACTGAGAGCTTTGCCACCATCACCACGTTTCGAAGCCTCCCTTGCTGCGGTTCCCTAAATGGAACTTTCAGTGGTAGAGAAGTTTTCTCCTTTTTCAGTAGCTGAAGTATGTCAGGGGAGCAACATCTCACTGAATGAAATGCAAAGTTACCTAAGGGAGAAGGTGGTAATGACTGAGCGACAGGTATTCAGTGCCAGATGACAATCTACCTCTTCATTATGTGACTTTAATCATACATGAAGCACTGGGCTCAGCTCTTACAATTGCCTTATTTCTGAGTGCCAGGTCATCTTCCAACAGAATGCTCACAGAAATTGCCATGTGTGCAAGTGGTCGAGTGACTAGGACATTTTACTAGACGATGAGACATTATAAGAAGGCTGTTAGAGCTGTCTTGAAATATTAACCCTATACATTGCAGGCATGGGCTTTTATATTGTGCTGTTGTAGTGGGCTGGAGGCATGTTTCAATTAAAAAAAGAGATAGTCTGTAGAAGCCAGGAAACTGGAAAGGGGCCGTTGGGGTACAGGGAATGAAGAAAGAGCTTAAGGGAGGGGGGATAGGATAGTAGACAACAGATAGTCTGGAGGGGGCAAAGGGAATAATGGGGAGGGGTTAAGTGTGGAGTGGGAGGTTAGTGTAGATTACAGTAGGGGTAAGAGGAAGGATAACTAACACTAAGAATGTTTGACAAAACCATAGGGAAACCTACTATTTTATAAGCTTCCTAAAACACATTTATTGAAAAACCTTAATTGGAGTTACCTACATCGGGGGTGGCGTAAAGCTCCTTCCAGAAGCCATAGGTTACCAAGCAAAAAAAGCCCAGGGCCAGATGTGGTATACTAGTCGTTGGTCGGGGGGTCCTGCAGACCCCCAGGACAACACAGGCTATTAACATTGCTGTGAGTTACCCACTAGAACTTTATGGTGAGATCCTATCGATAAGAACATCATACACTTCGATCAAAGGAAATAGAAAAGTCAATCTGGTGCTGACCTGGAAGCTCCCTCCTTACCGGCTAACTTTCATGGAGCCAGAAGGTACTTGGAAGGCTGGTGGGGAAGAAAAGCCACCAGAAATTGTACCAGCTGTGACCTGTGTGAGCTACAGTAACACCTGGCCTGAAAAGACATGCCAACTAGGGCAATATAGGCCTGGATATTATGGGGGTGATCGACACCTTTCTAATGAGCTTAATTCCTGCTCCACGGAGGGGAATTCATGCCTGGTACTGTAAGTCTGGCTAAGAACCTGTGAGCTGGGGAGTCATAGGCCCTGCAAATACTGTGTTCCTCGTATTGAACTGTCTCCTAAGTAACTTATCCTTGTACCCACAGACTAGTGCAGCTCTCATTCTGCAGCAAATGACAGGTAATGCAGACTCACAACTGGTGGAGTGTCCTGCTCTAAATAGACTGTCTGGATCACACCCCACTTCCCCAAGGCCCAGGGAACATTGGAGAAAAGGGGTGAGCCAGAGGTTGGGGGAGATGGCTGAGAAATAATGCCTTCTGGCGACAACAGGGCTGTTGTACCCACAGATTCACAACAGTTGTGGCTGTCTTCACAAGACTGGCCAAGATCAAGCTAATCAATGCTTCAGTATGGAGAGGGAAGGGTCTCAAGGGGTCTTACCCTTAGGTAGGAGCTAATGGCTACAGTGGGAAAGAGAATCAGTTTTCCTCAGCGGTATGGTCTGTGGTAGTTTGCCTATTCTCCAGTAGATGGCGCCATACACACACGCAAATCTGAGCAGCGGTCATTGGCCTCTAAACAGAAACCCTGAAGTTTGAGAAGGATGAGGGAAGTCCGGGAAGAATTGAAAGGGGGTAGCGGTGGGGGAGGTGATGAATATGATCTAAGTACATTGATTTATGTATGAAATTACCAAAGAATAAATACAAACAAAATAAAGGAATGGAGTTACTGTGTCTGATAATTAGAGTTATCCGACAAAAGTAAACTGAGTCAGTTACTTAGTGTTGAAACTCTCCAGAGGCTGCCCAACAATATGGAAATAATCTATCATTGTGGTTATAGAACAGTGGTAGAGATTCTGCCAAAAAGGAGTAGAAAATAGAAGTAAAGAATGGAATAAATTAAAAGCCATTTGTCATCTTTGACTTCATAATCTATTCATTTTTGCTTGGTGATCATCCCTCTTGCTGACAACACAAGCTCATCAAGTCAAGTTCTTTCCCATGAGCTCTGGATTTGCATTCATCCGATGCATCCTGGCCATTCAGATATGTCACAGTCCCCATGTTCGGGTGTAAAGGAATCAATCAGTTCTCCTGCTCTAAACCTACTCTTTTGCTGCGTTTATCATCTTAACTAGCCCATTTATGCCCATACAGTCCTTTAAGGCAGAAAACTGGGGATCTTCTATATCTTCTACTAGAAATTATCCCCAGGTCCTACCGATGTCTATCTTCAAACGTCTCTTTGTACATGCCCTCCTTCCCCAGTGAAAGCGCTGCTTTCCTCTGACGCCGGTACCTTCCACTGGAACTTGGCCTGACGACTCTACTTGTTTGTGGTTAATGTCTGAACAGTAAGTCAGACCCAAACGTTTGGTCATATTTCTCTACTGTGTACAGGCCTTCTCAGCATTCCCAATTTTCTCAAGGGAGAATTCCCGATCCTTCAGCTAAGGACCCACACGGTCAGATGCTTGTTACCTGTGCAAACCATACTCTTCCTCCCAATCACTTGATCATTGATCTCTGTGTCTTCATTTGGGGCCTGCCCATTCTGACCTAATTGAGGAACACCAATGTTTTTCCAAGACTAAGACTGAGCAGTTCTTACTGGGGTAAGCTCTTTCTGATTCTGCTTCACATAAACTTCTCTGGATTTCTTTTGTATTCTGGACCTTTATCATGGCATTTATCATAATCATGTGTCTGCAATTGCTGGTTATGTTTCAGTCTTCTGCCTCATAGTTCTTTGAAGCCAAAGATTTTGCCTTATTCTTATTTGAAGCCTAAACCCAATATGTGCTACAGAGCATGTGCTACTCTAATAAGATTGTGTCATATAATTATTCCTGGCATTGAACTCTGTTGTCAGATAACACAGGCAGTTATGATATATACTTAGTTACTTATCTGTAGAACAAAGATCATAATACACATGGTACTTTTATCATAGAGCACTTAATACACAAAGATCTGTGCAAATTCAACCAGACAAAACGCCAGCATAGAGTGGGGAGGTTATCAAGAAATTCCATTCTCAGTGAAGGAATTATTGGTAATTGATAATTTCCAGGAGAAGTTAACTTTCTTTAAGGGTGTGGCCCCTGATAGGTGGGGCATGCTCCAGTCAATGGCTGTATAACCAAGGGTGCATAGACAACACTAATTGGAATTGTGTGTGTGTGTGTGTGTGTGTGTGTGTGTGTGTGTGTGTGTGTGTGAAATCAGAGGTGGATTTGAGAGAAGATGAGGGAGAGGAAGATATGGTCAAAATCAATGTATGGTATTCTCAAAGAATTAAAACACACATTAAATGTGAGTCTGAACCATCATCCCTAAAACAATGTGAGATATCTGGAATGTAATTGTGGAAGGGGTATGTAATACAGCAGGGTCTTCGTAATGCTAAGATTCTGTACTTCTAAATTCAGTTGAGTTTGGTTTTACTCTGTAATCACCCCGTTCTCCTTGGAAAGAACAGACTTTGAATCTTTTAGAGCTGAAGACACTTGTGCTTTTCCTGCTTCCTTACCTGCACGAGGACAGTGAAGAGATGCTTGTCCTTAGTAGGGCTCCCATGAGACCCAGAGAACTGCCAGTCCAGGTTCAGCCCGTCAAACCCATACTGGCGCAGAAATTTGATGGCTGAGTTAGTGAAAGTCTGGCGGTTGTGAGGAGTGGAGACCATGGCACTGAACCTGAGAGAGTCCAAAAGAAGGCAGGGTAAGGCCTCTCCGACACTAACACATTGGAATAAAAGCACTTTACAGCCCAAAGTCTACCTCTGAGCCCTTCACTAGGATGCCTCAATCTGATGAACACTTGCTCCTCTTTTTGTCCCAGCATCCCTTTGCAATCACTACTCTTGTCAGCCTCAGGACTCAGCATCCCCTCTGTGTTGTTGTTATCCCTTTTATTTCCATATTGTCTGGCAGCCTCTGGAGAGTTCCCCAAATTATCTTTGTCTCTTTGGATAGCCAGCCATGATAACTTACCGTGTTGTCTTCAAATACCCTCCAAGTTCATGTGCTCTCTAAGAGTCTTATTTATGAGTAGACTTTTGATTTTCCTCCTCCAAAAGACAAAGAAGTTGTACAAGACCTTCCTGAGCCATTGTGACCCTGAAATACTTTAGGTAGAAGCACTCTGGAAGCAGGTAACTAATGCTCAAAGGGTGTTGTATTTGAATACCCACTTGAATTTGACCATTTGATGCCATAGTAATCTTTTCACAATATTCTGCTTAGAAGTAAGATTCCAGTCAAAGGTCAGAGTTAACAATTCACTTATTGGATCCCTTCAACAGCTTCTCTGATGTTGGGAAGTACTGCAATAGAGGCTAGGCTGGGCTTGCTTGCTTTCAGTTCAGTAAACGAAAAAGTGGCTTTCTAGAGAGAACTTACGGGGCAGGTTCAAAGTCCCAGCCTTCAATGGCCAGGAGGGTTTTCAGCTGAGTGTTCCTTAAAAGCAAAAGATAAAAATGATTTTAAAATCCATGGCCCTCTATTTAAAAGAGCTTTATTAGTTAATACAGCTGGTATTATTCAGCATTGTCCTGACATGATATGACACACTATAGCACAATTTTCTTCCATTCTCATAAACTTTCTTTGTGGGCTTTTTTAAAAAAAAATCATAATTGTAGTTCAAGTTCCTGAGGAAAATCTGAATTGTAAAATTGTGTTTGTTTTTTATTTTAGGGTAGTGACTGACAATAATTATGGTGTCTATAACTTAAAGTATAATCAGCCCATATTCTCCTCCATTGGATAGAATGATAAATATTGTTTGAACATTACTATTTTCCCAGCCTCCTTTACAACAGCATAAATTTGTCAGGCTAGAATTACACACATTCTTGAGAATACTGACTATTAACATAAACTTCTGTAAGAAAATTCTATGTTTATTGCACCTTTCTTAGAGATTCTGATTTTGTGTGCTGGGGTGGGTCTGTATGTTTTTGTTTTTTAAGTGGTCCATGTAGTTTTGTTGCAAGAACTGAATGGGCCACACTTGGCACAAGGCCTGGTAAAGGAGTTTATTTCCAGTTTGGGATATAGCATCTGTTCATCCTGCTGCACTCATGATAGTGCCATTACATTGGGAGAAGTCACCTGACTCTTCCTTCTTGCTGATGTGGTTTAACTGAATGAATCTGCTACTTACTAGATATGAAGGCTTATTTGTTCTTTTACACAAAGAAGAACTCTATTAGAATACATCAAATTGTTCAATTTGTGGGCTCAGTGATGTCTAAATTCTAATATCATCCACTTCTTGTTTCCTGATAAAAGTAGCAGAGGTTGTTTGGAGTTTCCTTTCCCCACAAACTCTCCAAAGAAGACAATGAAAGGAAGAAACATAGCCCCTATTTTTCACATGCTAATCATAGTAGTGATGTGACAGATTGTCTACATCCTTGCTACTTGACACATAGCTCCTAGACTGGTCAGCATCATGTATCAAAGGTTTACTAGAAATGTACCATCTTGTTCACATGCAGAAGAACAAAGTGGTTAGACTGATGTCTCATGCAATATCCAAAAATCAACTCAGAGTGGATTAAATACCTAAACACAAGACTTGAAACTATCAAAGTACTAGAAGAAAATATGAGGAGAGCTCTCTGAGAGTGGCCTGGGCAGTAACTTTTAAGATATGGTCCCCAAAGCACAGACAACAAATTCAAGAATAAACTGAAATAATTCTGGAGAGAGAGAGAGAGAGAGAGAGAGAGAGAGAGAGAGAGAGAGAGAGAGAGAGAAATCATGAACTTGGGAGTTAAAAAAAGACATCATTAAATTTTCAGGCAAATGGATAGAACCAGAAAAAAAATCACTGAGTAAGGTATCTCAGACTCAGGAAAATGAATATGGCATGTATTTGCTTATATGTGGATATTAGATATGAAGTTAATGATAGCCAAGCTATGACAGAATCAAACTCAAATTCTTAATCCATAGACCCACAGAGGTAGAGATGGAGCAAGGGACTAGAGAGAATATATCTCATTAGGAAAGGGAAATAGCATAGAGAGTTTTGGATGTGGAGGCTGAAATGAGAGGATCACATGGGGAGGGGGTTGTGGAAAGGAATAAAGGGAGAGACAGCTAAAATTGAGAGGCATTTTGAGGGGTAGTATGGAAACCTAATGCAGCAGAAATTTCCTAAAATATATACATATGTGAAGACAATTTAAATGAAATTGCTAAATAATGGGGGAATCCCAGCTGACCATCTCTTGTCACTAAACAAAGCTCCCAGTACCAGGATTGGGTTATATCTAGTTGAGTTGTTGGCCAAAGGAGCCCTACAAGAATCCCCAAACAACTCAGGCTATGTGAAGACTATATAGGTTGCTCTTTACAAACTGACAAGACCTCATTACTGAAGACAACAGCTACACAACTTATTGAACATGGAGATGTCTAACTGGTGCCTACATAGAACCCTCACCCACTGTGTTGCAGCATCTTTGGTACAGGAATGTACTCTGCACACTCTCAAGAGAGAAATGTAAACATCAATCCAGCCACAAACACTTTATCTACAATGGTGTACTGCCTGCAAAATAAGGTAGGGCAATGATGGCCCAAAGCTTGTGGGACTAACGAACTAACAATGGATCTGACTTAAGGCCTCCTCCATGAGATGGAACTCTTACCAAACACTGACAGGTAACCAAGAACTAGATAGCTGAGACTAGATAGCTCAGGGACCTAGGGTAAAACCAAATAATACTGGTATAAAAGAAGAAAAAAATAGCAATAAAATGACTCCTAATGATATTCTGCTATACTCATAGACCAACACCATGTTCAGCCATCATCAGAGACGCTTACTCCCAAAGCAGATGGGAACAAATACAGAAACCCACAGTCAGACATTATGCAGAGAGTGAGAGACCTTGGAACACTCAGCCCTAAATGGGATGTCTCCATCAAATCCCTCCCCTCAGAGCTGAGGGAACCCTATGGAAGAGGGCGTGGAAGGTATGTAAGAGCCAGAGGGGATGGAGGACACCAAGGAAACAAGACCCTCTAAATCAAAATGAGCATAGCTCATACGAACTCAGTGAGGCTGAAGTAACATGCACAGGGCCTGCATGGACCTGCACTAGGCCCTCTGTGTTTAGTGTTCTTACAGGATTCCCGAGTGTGCAAGCCAGTGAGTCTCTGGCTCTTGTGCCTTCTCTTGTGCTCTTTTCCTTCTCTTGATCTGTCTTGTCCAACTTTGATAAAGCTTTTGTTTTATCTTGTTATATTAAAAATGAACGAATGAATGAAAACTTAGCCACTAGGGTAAAGGTTAACAGCTGAGCTGTCATTTTATCTGCTGGGAGAGGGAAAATCAGTTTTCTCTTACACAGAAATATCTGAGTACATCAACTACTCTAATACGGGCCTCATGTTCATGAGTAGTTGACCAACATATAATGAAATCTACAGTTTTTTTTGTGTGTGTGTGTGTGTGTGTGTGTGTGTGTGTGTGTGCCTTTATTTGATTTTTTGGGGTTTTATTTTGTTTTCTTGTTTTTTTTTGGGGAAGGGAAGAACATGATCAAAATATATTTAATTTTTTTAAATAATGAAAACATAATAAAGAAAAAGGATATGAGCACTCATATGAAAAGCCATATAACTGATCTATGAAAATTTCAGCAATATTGTTTTTATAACAGAGGTTTCTATGGCTGAAATTAGAAACATTCATATACTTTTTCTTACATATCCTGTTTTATGTGTTCCAGGGTACATATTTATGGCACTATCTACTTTTACCGTAACTGTGCAAAATTCTCTCGAATTTTGAGTTTGAATATATAATCAATTAGATTTTCTGCCTCACATTTTTCTCTCATATGTGGACCCTAGATGTGTGTGTGTGTGTGCACACATGCATGCATGCTAAAAACAGAAATGGGGTTGAAGAGATGAATAAGTGCCGGGCGGTGGTGGCACACGCCTTTAATCCCAGCACTCGGGAGGCAGAGCCAGGCGGATCTCTGTGAGTTCGAGGCCAGCCTGGGCTACCAAGTGAGTCCCAGGAAAGGTGCAAAGCTACACAGAGAAACCTTGTCTCAAAAAAAAAAAGAGATGAATAAGTTTTTAAAGAAATTGCAGAGAAAGTTTGGGTCTCTATATCCCATGAATGCCAGGCAGGCTTAGTGGCTAGCCTGTAATTCCAGCCTCAGAAGGTAGAAAGGGATCCCTGGAGCAAGCTGGCTAGGGAGAAAAGGCATATGGGTGAGCTCTGGGTTTAACTGAGAGTCCTGCTTCAGCCTTGGGTCTCCACGTGCATGGACATTCACATGCACACCCACACACATGTGGTCATTCACATAAAGGCATGTATATAAACATCCACTTACACTCACACACCACACACATGGAAATGGAAAAAGAAAAAAATAGAAATAGGACTGTGAGTGTAGGAAAGGAATTTAAGGGACAGAGAAAAAAGGAAATAATGGAATACAAGTGACATGAAAGTAGAAAGTGGGCTACTTAACGGGGGAAAAGATCAGTGAGAGAGAGGGGAGAGAGAGAGAGAGAGAGAGAGAGAGAGAGAGAGAGAGAGAGAGAGAATGGGAGAGAGAAGGAGGAAGAACATGAATAAATATACACAAAATATTATGGTGTAAATGTGTGAGTTGCCATAATGAAACCAGTTACTCTCTATGATTAGCTCAAAATAAATGAAAATGAATAAAAACACCCATGAACTTTAGAATGGGAGAAAATATTTGTAATCCATACATCTGAGAAGGAGTTAGCATTCAAAAAAATCATGAATTGGAAGAGAAATAATCATTTAAAAATGAGAAAAAAATCTGATTAGACATTTCTCAAAGAAGGCAAAAGCCTAAGAGTACATGTATGAAAACAAACAAATGAACAAACAAAAAAACCCTGAACACAATTGCTCATCAAAGCTATTCAAGTTATAACCACATTGACTTATCACCTAACACCTGTTAGAATGGCTAGCTTAAAAAGATGAAAGGTAACCAATATTCTCAAGGATGTATAAAGAATTACCAAAATACTATTGACTTAAACACAAATAACAAAAGCCCTAGAGAGAGCACTGTGTAGATTCCTCACAAAATACAAACAGATTGCACATGATTCATCAACACCACTATCCAAAACAAATGCTGTATCTTCAGTGTCTTGAAGATACCGCACTCAGATAGTATTCATAACATTGAATAATAAGATCCAAGATATGGAATCCCATTAAGTGTCCACCAATGGACAAGATCCTAGATTGGTGCCTTATCCAGTTGTTATCATAGAAGCTTCCTCTGGCAGCAGATGGGGGCAGGTGAAGAGACCCACCACCAGATATTATGCAGAGAGAATCTAAACTGGAAGTCTCCTTTGGATCCCTTGCCCAGGAGATTAGGGAATCCCCAGGAAGAGGGAGAGGAAAGATTGTAGGAGTCAGAGGATATGAAGGACACCAGGAGGAAGAACATGACCCACTGAATCAACTAAGCAGGGTTCACATGGGCTCTCACATGGGCTCACATGGGCTCACAGAGACTGAAGCAGCAAGCACAGCCTGTTTGGGTCTTCACCATATGTGTTATGTTATGTCTGCTAGCTTGGTGTCTTTTGTGGGACTCCTAACAGTGGGAGCATGTATATCTTTGATTCTTTTGCCAGCTCTTGGGACTCTTTTCCTCCTATTGGTCTGCCCTGTCCAACCTCGATATGAGGGCTTTTGTCTTGTCTTATTGTATCCCGCTTTGTCCCATTTGACTCTTGTCTCTTGGAGGCCTGTTCTTTCCTGAAGAGGAAACAGAGGAGGGATGGATCTGAGGGAGAGGGGAGATATAGGAGAGCTGGAAGGAGTGGAAGGAGGTGAAACTGGTCAGGATGTATTGTATGAGAGAAGAATTTATTTTCAGTAAAAAACTGAAAAAAAAAATCAAGAATATTTAAATAAAAAATTCAGTGAGACAGAAAGAAAAAGTTCAAGAGATCTTTATGTAAAAAACATGCACCATGAAGAAGGAAAGTGTGTGAAGTAAAGATATGCTAGTGAGGTCATGAACCATTCTAAAATGTAGGCAGCATTCAAAACTCACGTGTGTGTAATAATTATATGTAATTGATTTCAATAAAAACTGATGGCATTGGCTGGGTCTTCATCCCAAACCCATGGATTCTGAGCTACATTGAAAGAAGCATTTATATGTGGCAACTATCGACGCAAGAGAAACAAAATCAGACAGCTCTGCTGCCATTCTCTGACCTGCTTTTTAGGGTGTTTAAAGCTTGGTAGTCAGTGAAGTCATTCATGCTTTTCATGGTGATCTTGTTGTTCCGCATACTAGCAAAGGCATAGATGAGGTGAGAACACAGGCAGGGGTCAATATCAGCAGGACTGAAACTTCCCAGTCTTGCCCTGTTCCAGGCCACATTATTATAGTAGCACATTAGCTGGTAGGAGGAACCTATGGAAGGTGAGTAAGAACAGTGGCCTGATGTAGATGGCAGTGAACTCTGTTGACGGTTTGGCCCTGCCTCTTTCCCTTGCTGGGCCTCAGGCACCTGTTACCTGGGAGGCGATAATTTAACCTGAGTCCAGACATTGCAATTTAGACACCAGGCACTGACTTGAAGTTGATTATTGTAACTGCGACATTCATTTTTGAATCTTGGATAAGTTAGAAGACTAGTTAGAAGGCACTGTTTCTGTGATGCTCTGCACGAGCTGGCTTGTTAATGCTAAGGTGGGCACACCACAGAGGTTGATGCTGAAAGCTGAGCTGAAATAGTTGACTCCCAACAGTGAAATTCTGTCTCTTTCCCTCATTGGTTTATCTCTTGACAACTTTTTCAAATAAAGTCATATGAGAGTTTAATTTAAAAATCCCAAATAAGAAGAAAGTACATTAAGTAACTCAGAGATTTGAGGCTTAGGTTTTATAAACAATATTTTTTTTATAAACAAAAAATTCCTCAGAGGTTGAGGAATAGGTTTTGTAAACAATAAAATGTGAAGTCATGACATACCCACCTGAGAATTCAGCAGAAGTGCCAAACCTAGAGAGAGAGAGAACAAACATTTACTGTGAAACATTTGCCTGAATCCTTGAGTATCAAACTCCAACACAGTAGGGCCAGTCTACTGGTCATAGATTGAATCAGCCCAAGTGAAACTTTATAGCCATTTCAAGGGGTGGCATTTTCAGTGAATAAACATTTCAGTCTACTCATATGACTTAGTGGAAAATGGCAATGGCCATCCTTGTCCACTTTCTGTGTCCTAATTAATTGTTACTGAATGTAAAGTCCCCAGAACTAATACTGTCTGAAATTACTTCAGTTTCCTTTACTTAGTAATCACCCCTTTAGACTGTGTGTCACCTCCCAGAGTTTGAGCCCAGCCTTCCAACAGTCAAGCCATCTGCCAAAGCAGAGAACAGTATTCTCACAGTCTGAGTTGTTTGAAGCATCTTTGAAGAGACCTTGCTAGAGGAACAAAGATGTGCAGTTCCAGGCACCTCTCATTGGCTTCAACAGAGCAGGTTTTGAGACAGCATGTCTTACTAGTTAGCCCAGACTGGCCTTGAACTAGAGAACCTTCTCCCGTGTCTCTTGATAGCTGGAATGATAGGCCTGAGCCATCATCATGTCACCAGACCACTTCTGAGTCTTTTATGTGTTGAGCTTCAGTGTTCATCTGAAAAAGTTTCTGAAGCTTAACAAAGTTTACAAAGCACAAATTTGGAGCAACTAGGAAGATTTCAATGACTTGGCTCAAAACCACTACTGAATAAATCTCTTTGAATGGTTGTCTATGAGTAAGACTTTTACTCCATCAGTGCAGCAGACCTATGGAAAATAAAGGAGTAATAAATATGAAAGCAGTAGAAGAAAGACAGCTAGGATAGCTTTAGCTGCATCTTAAGTTTCTACTGATTTTCTTCTCTGCAAAAGCTAGTTCTAGTAAATAAGTAAATAAATATAATGCCAGCTTAAGGCAGATGGTATAGGAATATGAATGTCTGGACAAAACAGGAACCAGCAGAAAAGTATTGTTAAAAACGAGCCTCTCTTCAGGCTATGCCTGTGTCATCAGTGAAGGCAGAAGAGTTATCACAGCCTGTGAGGTTAGGAAAACCAGACTTCCTGAAGGATGGAAGAAGTTTTGAAATGATGAAAGAAGAACAGTAATGCACAGAGCTGTAAGTGTGATGATGCCTCATGGCTGTCAGATCCTGAGAACAAAAGAAGCCAGGCAACATTGGGTCTTTATGTCTGATTACCAACTCACCTGTGACAAGAATGAGCTTGCTCATGATGTCTTCAGTACTGCTTCAGCAAAGCCTCAGTTGGCTTTTTAAACCATTTATGACCCAGGTAATCCCAAGGTTTGCCAAGCAGAAAGTGTTTACTAGGATGTATGTGACTAATCAGTAAACCACCAGCTTTTTTCCCCTACTGACTCAGTTCCTTTAGAATCTCACTGCTGCCACCTTTCCTGTTCTGTGTGGTAAAACAATGACGTGCCTTAGCCGTCAGGTGGAGACAACCAGCACAGGAAGTACTCATTCCCTTAATTTCATTTTTTTGGCAGTTCCCAAGCACACAGCAGCTGCTCAGGTGTTGCAGTTAAGTTTTATTGTACTTACTTCATTCCTGACATAAAATAATTTTCTTGCAGGAAAACAAATAATAAAACAACTTCAAATTTTTTTTTTTCTGTTTTTAAACCCCTTTTCTTTCTGGAGTCATATGCATGTAACTCTTGTGGTCAGTGCTAATGGACCGTCACTCTTTAGGGGCCACATTTTGAATATTGAGTATTGTGTGCACACTTGTTCTTTGGAATGAATTCCAGTAATGGTTATAAGACAAATTTATTTAAGAATGTATGGGTCCTGAAATGTTCCTTCTCAGGTTTCTACCCTCTTAGTGTTCTGTAGCATAAATTGGCATCCAGGAGTTGTTGAAAAAGATTTGCAGTTGCCAATACATAAAGATGATGGTATTAAAATGTCTCTTTTACTAGAAATACTTGTTATCTGATTATTTCTTGAGTTATTTATTTATTTATTTTTTAATTTTTTTGGTTTTTCGAGACAGGGTTTCTCTGTGTAGCTTTGCGCCTTTCCTGGAACTCGCTTTGTAGACCAGGCTGGCCTCGAACTCACAGAGATCCGCCTGCCTCTGCCTCCCGAGTGCTGGGATTAAAGGCGTGCACCACCACCATCCGGCTATTTCTTGAGTTTTAAAAATGGAAATTAATTCATTATGGTCTTCCCAAACACCATCTTCTAGTATGATCTTACATTAAATTTATGTTTTAGTTAAAATGGTGTGCTTAATACCTCAACATAATTTGTATGCCTCTGCTCAAGCTGTCACATCTTACTTTCTACCCCAATCATAGAATTCAAAGTCCAGATCAGACCCTGTCTTTATCATTCATTGATGCCCTTCCTCTTAATCCTTCAATGTACATGTTGTCTGTACAGCTTATGACTTGTGATAATATCCAGAACTCAAGTGGTAGGCAAATGTATGGCCTCCTTGTACCCCATCAGAGTTGCTATGAATCTAGGCTCCTTTCATCATTTGATACATTTGAAAGTTAAAATGTATCTATTCTGCTACAATAACTATGTCTTCTGTAATGGTTTCTGTCTATTTCAAAGAAAAATTTCCTTGAGGAGAGGGGGAAGACAACACTTGTCTGTGTGTATAAGGACAGGTATTTAAATTTTGGTTAAGGATACTACTGGTTTAGTAAAGTGGAGGTTGTAGGTTCTCCTCTAAGATTCATTACTTCACTAGTCCTAGGTGGTTGACTAGGTTTCCCGTCACTATAGAAAACCACAGTCGATCAAAATGTAGAGTTGTTGGGCCCATTGCTGATACATCTATAACACAATTCCTGCACCTAAGGCTCAGGGATCTTTGCAAGAGAGGGGGTGAGAGGATTGTAAGAGCCAGAGGAACAGGGAGTTTGATGTGAGACTGTGTCTCCTAGAAATGTCAGAACTTCCACCCATGAAGTCTCACAAACATGGCTGCTTAAAACATGACCTGAACAAGAATGACACCAATAGAATATGATAATGTGGATGGGGGAAAACTCATGAAGCCTCAACCCTGACAAAGAACTACAGTTAGCTAAAGAATGCTGAGACATAGTATTTCCCAGGGAACAGTACACCAACCAATTGGTTGTCCAATACCAAATGGTCAGTCCTGAAAAGTATGTGTGACAATAGACAGACCAAGCATATTGTATTCATGTACTTAGAGTACATATGTATAAATACATATACATATATGTACATAGCAACAATTCAAGAAAAATGGATTATAACTATGAAAGAGTTCAAGGGGAGTGTATATGTGAGTGTTTGAAGGGAGGAAAGGGAAGGGGGAAATGATGTAATTATACTATAATCTCAAAAAAATATTGAAAAGCTAATTAGATCTTGAGGATTTGGTTCCCATCCACAGGTTCAGACAGAGTCTCCTCATGTACATTTGTGTTTCTATAATATCTATTCTTAAAAATGGATGGAATCTACCCAGAACCTCAGTTATGGATCCCTAGTTTGTATTTCCCCATGCCCTCCACCCCACCCACAATAATGATCTAGGAACACATGGAGTTCTGAGAACTGGACCCCATGCATGAATTTCCCCACCCCTGAGGCAGTCGGCCTACTTGCCAGTCATCCCAACCAGTGATCAGCCCATGGACATAATGTTCTAGGACTGTGAACTCAGGTAGGGACCCTCAGATTGAGCACATCACCCAACCATTCACCAGCCACCCTACCTACCACATTTCACAGGGAAAGCATGGCATCCTGGGACTACGACTCTAGTAGTGGCGTCTGAGTCAGTCTGTCCACTGCCTGCTAGCCACACCGCTCATTGTGCTGTTCTGGGACAGTGTGGAGTCCTATGACAAGAAACCTCAAGTAGGGATACCCCAGACCCAGTCCATCTACTCTTCAGCTATGCCACTCACCCACAGTACTCTAGGACTGCAAGGATGTTTGATTCCTAGAATCCCAGGTAGGGAATCCTAGAGCCAATCTGCCACCCCACCAACTAGGTACCCCAGGACAGCATGGTGTCCTGTGCCCCAGACTCCAGATGGGGTTCCCTTAGCCTAACTGCAAACTCACCTTCCTCTGCCTGACGATGATGGTTTGGTGTCCCATAGAGTACCACCCACTATTATTGGGAGTGACCCCATCTTATGCTACTTAAGGACCATCTGTAGAACCCTGTTGGCCCTCCACAGACATCTGAAGATTGGAAGCAAGAATCTTCTAAGGCTAAAGAAGGTTTGTTCTTGAGCTCAGTTGCTTAACAACAGAGGTTACACATATCCCTAGCTGAAGTGGGACTACTTAAGATACCTCATTCTCATATTAATAGAGAGTTGTCACAAGACTAAATCCAAAACCATTCAGCTGGTCTACAACCAAGCAAGTTGGAGGTAACATCAAACAAAGATCCAAATATCCACCTAACAAAGGGGAAACTAGATACTCATACCAAGAAAAACCAACACCAACCTAATTCCAGATCCCCGTCTTCTATTGCAAAAACAAAACTAACATGGATAACTAAGAAAATATGTCTCCTTGTTTCCTAGTTTCTCTGGAGCTGTGGGTTGTAGAGGGATGTATTGATCACCCTGGGAAGGGGAAATAGATGAGATCTCCATGAGTAAACTGGGGGGGGGGCAATAGAGGGTAGGGGATGGGGGATGAGAACATAAGGGAACGGGATGGTCAAGCTGGAACAGGGACAGAGTGGGAGAGCAATGAAAGAGATACCATGATAGAGGGAGACATCATGGGGATAGTGAGAAACCTGGTGCTAGGGAAGTTCCAAGGAATCCACAAGGATGACCCAAGATTAGACTCGCAGCAATAATGGAGAGGGTGCTTGAACTGGCTTACCCCAGTAATCAGATTGGTGAATACCCTAACTGTCATCATAGAGCCTTCATCCAGTAACTGATGGAAGCAGATGCAAAGATCCACAGCCAAGCACCAGGCTAAGCTCTAGCAGTCCAGTCAAAGAGAGAGAAGAAGGATTCTATGAGCTAGGGGCATCAAGTTCATGATGGGGAAACCTACAGAGATAGCCAAACCAAGCTAGTAGGAACTCATGTACTTTAGACCAATAGCTGTGGAGCTTCCATGGAACTAGACTAGGCTCTCTGCATAAGCGATACAGTTGTGTAGCCTGATCTGCTTAAGGGCCCCCCTGGCAGTAGGATCAGAATCCATTCCTGTTGCATGAGTTGGCTCTTTGGAACCCACTACCTATGGTGGGACACCTTGCACAGCCTTGATGCAGGGGGAGGGGCTTGGACTTGCCTCAACTGAATGTACTAGGCTCTGCTGACTCCCCATTTCAGAAGAGGGAATGGGGGATAGGTTGAGGGGAAAGGCTTGGGGTTCTGGAGGAGGGAAGAGAGGGGGAATCTGTGGTTGGTATGTAAAATGAATAAAAAATTTCTTAATTAAAAGAAAAAAGAAACTATGTCTCCTTAAGAAAATATTACCCTCTACTTAAGAAATTATTACCCTCATTGTAATGTTCTCTAAGAAAAACAATCTAATTGATTAAGATAATGATTTCACAATAGCAATTATAAATATGTTCAATGAACTCAAATAGGATCTGAATAAATACCTTAATGAAGACCACAGAAATACCAACAATTAAATGACGTATTGAAAACAATTCAAGATATGAAAATAGAATTTAATAAAGAGAATCTCTGAAGAAAAGCCAAAATATTATAAAACTTGAAGAATCTCAGTCAAACAAAAAGCTCAGAGAAAAGCCTGACCAGAAGATTTGAGACCATGAAGAAGAGGGAATAGCAAGTCTCAAGGTCAAAGTGAGGAACTGGATCACTCAGTCAATGAAAACTTAACAATCTAAAAAAAGGAACTCCATGCAAGAACTCTGATACATAATAGAAAGATCAAATCTATAGACATAGAGGAAGAAATACAGGTCAAAGGCACAGATTTTCAACAAAAATCATAGAAGAAAGTTTCGAGAATTATGAAAAGAGAACCCTATCAAGGTTTGAAAGGCATATAGAATACCAAATAGAACTAGGAAAGAAACTCCTGCATCGGCCCTGGGTAGAGCTCCAGGAATCCAGTTGGTGAGAAGGAGGAGGGTTTATGTGAGTGAGAGTTGTTGGGACCAGGGAGGGATGGAATACAGGGACGAGTGGCCAAACGAATGGAAACACATGAACTGTGAACCGATGGCTGAGGGGCCCCCAACTGGATCAGGCCCTCTGAATGGGTGAGACAGTTGATTGGCTTGATCTGTTTGGGAGGCATCCAGGCAGTTGGACCAGATCCCGTAGATGTAACCAACCGTCTTATTAAATAAGAAACACAGAGCCAAGGTAAAGATAAAAGCCCAAGAGGTCAGAGCTAAGAGCCTTACCCGCCTGCTACCAGCTAGCCTCTTCCACCAAGAGACCTATCCGAAAAGGGAGCTACTTCCTGTGCGTTTGTCTTATAAAGACTTCCTGTTCTGCCTTCTCATTGGTTGTAAACCCAGCCACATGACTGTCTCATCACTGCCTGTCTGTGGTCACTCCAGGTCTTCTGTGGTTGATATTGAGATTAAAGGCGTGTGTCTCCAATGCTGGCTGTATCCTTGAACACACAGAGATCTACCTAGTTCTGCTTACCAAGTGCTGGGATTAAAGGCGTGCACCACTACCGCCCTGGCTTTCGCTATGGCTTGCTAATAGCTCTGACCCCTAGGCAACTTTATTTATTAACATACAAATAAAACCACATTTCAGTACAAATAGAATACCACTATAGGGTCCTGTGCTCAGTGCATGAATTGGCTGTTTGAAACCTGGGGCTTAGCAGAGACGCTTGGCTCAGCCTGGGAGGAGGGGACTAGACCTGCCTGGACTGAGTCCACCAGGTTGATCTCAATCCTCTGGGGAGTCTTTGCCCTGGAGGAGATGGAAATGGGGGGTGGGCTGTGGGGAGGGGGGCAGGGCAGGAGGGGGGAGAATGGGGGAATCCATAGCTGATATGTAAAGTTGAATTATATTGTAAAATAAAGTAAAATAAATAAAAAAAATAAAAAATAAAAATAGGACTATAATGTAAAAAAAAAAAAAAAAAGAAACTCCTGCATCACATAATAATCAAACACTAAATGTACTGAACAAAGAAATTTTTATTGAAAGCTGCAAGAAATAAATACCAAGTCACATATAAAGGCAGGCCCATAAGAACAGCATCTTGCCGGGTGGTGGCAGCGCACGCCTTTAATCCCAGCACTCGGGAGGCAGAGGCAGGTGGATCGCTGAGTTTGAGGCCAGTCTGGTCTCCAAAGTGAGTTCCTGGAAAGGCATACAGCTATACAGAGAAACCCTGTCTTGAAAAACCAAAACAAACAAACAAACAAACAAACAAAAATAAACAGCATTTTGATTTTCCAACGGAGACTTTGAAAGCCAGAAGGGATTAGACCAATTTTTCACAAGTCCCAAATGATGTCAGATTCAAACCTAGAATATTGTATGCAAAACTATCAGTCATAGTTGTAGGAGAAATAAAAAGTTTCAGTGTTAAAAACAGATTTAAGGAACTTATATTCACCAAACCAGCCCTTTAGAGGATACTAGAAAGATTACTTCAGTCTGAAGAGATTAAACACACCCAAGAGGGCACAAGGAATAAACAATTCTACAACAGTTCATCAAAAGAGATCTAAAAAATACAAATCAAAATGAAAACAGAAATTAATAAATGTTGTTTAGTAATAACTCTGAATATCAATAGTCACTATCCCCCTTCCCTCCCAAAAATATATTGGATTAGAGAACATAATCCATCTTTTGGTAGAGCATATCTCACCAGCAGTAGACACCACCATAGGGTAAAAGGATGCAAAAGCTATTCTAAGCAAATGGAACTAAGAAATAAGCAGGGTTAATTATGATACTATAGTTCAAAACAGACTTAAAACCAAAACTAGTTAGAAGAGATAGGAAAGGACAATTCATACTCATTAATGAAAAATCCACTGAAAAGATATTATAATTCTAAACATTTAAACACCTAATACAGGCACACCCAATTAGCAAAAGAAACACTATTAGATCTAAAACTACAAAGTGAACTTCAACAATGATAGAGGGATGACTTCAGTATTCCACTCTCAGCAATAGATCATCCAGACAAACAAAACAAAACAACCCCCAAACAAAACAACAACAAGAAAACAAAACAAAAATCCCACAAAAAGTTTGTAGTGAAACTCTGGAGTTAAATGAAATAAATCAAATATATCTACTAGACATACAGAACATTCTACCCAAACGCTAATAATACACTTTGTTCCCAGCAGCCTATGAAACTTTCTCAAAAATTGACCACATATTAGTATACAAAACATGTCTCAACAAATTTAGGAAAATTCGAATGATAACCTGGCTTCTATTTGACCACAAAAGGATAAAGCTAGATATAAAGTAAAACATAAACAAAAACAAAACTAGAAATCTCAGAACATACATGAATTCATGGAAACCAGACAATATACAACTGAATGAAAAATTTGGCCAAAGGAGAAATCAAGAAGAAAATTTAAAACAAATCCCAAGAACAAAAAAACCAATGTAATATAATGAACTGATGAAATGAAGAGGGATATGTGGGAAGGCCTGGAGGGAGGGAAGGGAAAGGGGAAAGGAGGTAATTATAATGAAAAAAACCCCCTAAAAAATACTAATGTACTCTCATTTATAGCCCATAAAGGCAACTAATTCAATTCATGTCAAATGTTAATCTTGGGTGAATGGATAGGTTGATCCTTTTTAGTTCTGTGCTAATAAACTGCCAAAATGCAGCAACACTCAAAACCATTCCTGTAGCTCTTGAAATGCAATATCAGGGAGTAGCAGAGAAATCTAAAATACGTTACTGACTCCACATCCTCTCCAGCATAAGGTGTCCTCAGTGTTTTTGATCTTAGCCAATCTGACTGGCGTAAGGTGGTATCTCAGAGTTGTTTTGATTTGCATTTCCCTAATGATTAGGGATGTTGAGCAATTCCTCAAATGTCTTTCAGCCATTTGTGTTTCCTCTGCTGAGAATTCTCTGTTTAGTTCTATAGCCCATTTCTTAATTGGACTGTTGGGAATTTTGATGTCTAATTTCTTGAGTTCCTTATATATTCTGGATATCAGTCCTCTGTCAGATGTGGGGTTGGTGAAGATCTTTTCCCATTCTGTGGGCTGTCGCTTTGCCTTGTTGACCGTGTCCTTTGCTCTACAAAAGCTTTTCAGTTTCAAGAGGTCCCATTGATTGATTGTTTGTCTCAGTGTCTGAGCTACTGGTGTTATACCTAGGAAGCGATCTCCTATGCCAATGCGTTCAAGACTACTTCCTACTTTCTCTTCTAGCAGGTTCAGAGTAGCTGGATTTATGTTGAGGTCTTTGATCCACTTGGACTTAAGTTTTGTGCATGGTGATAGATATGGATCTATTTGCAGCCTTCTGCAAGTTGATATCCAGTTATGCCAGCACCATTTGTTGAAGATGCTTTCTTTTTTCCATTGTACAGTTTTGGCTTCTTTGTCAAAAATTATATGTTCATAGGTGTGTGGATTAACGTCAGGGTCTTCAATTCGATTCCATTGGTCCACAAGTCGGTTTTTATGCCAGTACCAAGCTGTTTTTATTACTGTAGCTCTATAGTAGAGCTTGAAGTCAGGGATCGTGATGCCTCCAGAAGTTGTTTTATTGTACAGGATTCTTTTGGCTATCCTGGGTTTTTTGTTTTTCCATATGAAGTTGAGTATTGTTCTTTCCAGGTCTGTGAAGAATTGTGTTGGTATTTTGATGGGGATTGCATTGAATCTGTAGATAGCTTTTGGTAAAATTGCCATTTTTACTATGTTAGTCCTGCCTATCCATGAGCATGGGAGATCTTTCCATTTTCTGACATCTTCTTCAATTTCTTTTTTCAGGGACTTGAAGTTCTTGTCATATAGGTCCTTCACTTGCTTGGTTAGTGTTACCCCAAGGTATTTTATGTCATTTGTGGCTATTGTAAAGGGTGATATATCTCTGATTTCCTTCTCAGCCTGCTTGTCAGTTGTATATAGGAGGGCAACTCTCCTCCATTGCTGGTGGGAATGCAAGCTGGTACAGCCACTGTGGAAATCAGTATGGCGCTTTCTTAGAAAATTGGGAATCAATCTCCCCCAAGATCCAGCTATACCACTCTTAGGCATATACCCAAGGAATGCTCAAACATACCACAATGGCACTTGCTCAGCTATGTTCATATCAGCATTATTTGTAATAGCCAGAGCCTGGAAACAACCTAGATGCCCTTCAACCGAAGAATGGATAAATAAACTGTGGTACATATATACAATGGAATACTACTCAGCAGAGAAAAACAACGACATCATGAGGTTTGCAGGCAAATGGAGGGATCTAGAGAAAATCCTCCTGAGTGAGGTAACCCAAACTCAGAAAGACAAATATGGTATGCACCCACTCATAGGAGAATACTAGTGGCGGAACAAGGATGACTGGACAGCTACTCACAACACCAGGGAGGCTACCTGGATAGCAGGACCCCAGGAGAGACACGGGGATCGCCCAATGATGGAGAAATGGATGAGATCTACATGAACTGTCTGGACGTGAGTGGGGGTGGTGAGGGGCGGGGGGCGAGGGAATGAGAACTTGGGGGAGCGGGAGGTCCCGATTGGATCAAGAACAGAGAGGGAACACAGGGAATGTTCGTGAGAGATGAAGACCACATGAGAATAAGAAGAAGCAGAGTGTAGGAGAGGCCCACAGAAATCCACGGAGATGCCCCCACAGTAGACTGCTGGCAATGGTCGAGGGGTAGCCCGATCAGACCTACCCTGGTGATAGGATGGCTAAACACCCTGATTGTCGTGCTAGAGGCCCCATCCAGTGACTGAGGGAGCTGGATGCAGATATCCACGGTCGGGCCCTGGGTGGAGCTCCGGGAGTCCAGTTGGCGAGAAGGAGGAGGGTTTGTGTGAGCGGGAGTTGTTGGGACCGGAGATGGATGGAATACAGGGACAAGTGGCCAGACAAATGGAAACACATGAACTGTGAACCAATGGCTGAGGGGCCCCCAACTGGATCAGGCCCTTGGAATGGGTGAGACAGTTGATTGGCTTGATCTGTCTGGGAGGCATACAGGCGGTTGGGTCGGGTCCTGTGCTCAGTGCATGAGTTGGCTGTTTGAAACCTGGGGCTTGGTAGAGACCCTTGGCTCAGCCTGGGAGGAGGGGGCTAGGCCTGCCTGGGCTGAGTCCACCAGATCGATCTCAATCCTCGGGGGAGTCTTTGCCTCGGAGGAGATGGAAATGGGGTGGGGGGGGGGGACGGGGCGGGAGGAGGGAGAACGGGGAACCTATGACTGATATGTAAAGTTGAATTATGTTGTAAAATAAAATAAAATAAATTAAAAAAAAATACGTTACTGGGCCACAAATTTGGAGTTTCCCTTTTGATGTGGATATTGCTAATGAGCAAGATAGTGAAGCTATGGAGTGACTTCTGGGTGCAGAGGACAGATGGGTCTATTAAAATCTGGCCTTATGACCTTCAAATATTTTTATTCCATTTAATTATTAGTTTCTTCATGGAAAAGAAAATTATAGTAACTATCTTCTTTATATTAAACAAAGTAATGCAATATACTAGCTGTGCATCCTCAGCAAATGGTTGATGCCTTCTGAATGTCATTTATTATTGATGTTTGGCCAACTATATGTCTCCAGTCTCTCATGGTAGCCTGGATTCCATACATCTTGCCTTTCAAATCTCTCCCTTCTTTCTTCCTTTTTCTTTTTCCATTTCTCCTCCACCTTCATTTTATCAAGGCATATGTCTGTTATGCAATTGCAGCCTCAGCTTCATTGTCCCATCTGTGATGCTGGAAGGGTTTTCTTTTGCTGTCTGGCACAATGTTACGTTTTGACACGAGGGCACTGGAAGGACAGTTTGCTGCAAGAGACTGATGCATGACAGCCAGGAGCACACAGGGCCATGAGCTAGTCCTTACCTCTTCGTGGACAGCGCGTTCCAGTACACGATGGCACAATTCCTTTTAGGTCATCACTGGGGATAATTGGCAAGTGATTTTTGCTGTGTAGCACCAGTCTGCTACCAGGAAGATAGCTTCCCATCTAAATATCTTTGAAAAACTATGTGAGGAGCTCTGAGATATAACACACACATGCTAAGCATGTTTTGAGCATTGCAGAGTGTAGCTTCCTGAGGAATCCTATCAGCATATTATCTCCATGAAATTTTCTACATTCAAGGTTTCTGCTGTGCCTTCTCTAATGAAAATCTGGACTTCAGCCCTGCAGCCTCTCCTGTGTTTATTTCATCCTTACTCTCTGTGTTTCAACATTACCAGCATTGTTTTGGGCAAACTTTCTATTTATATACCCCTTAGAATTCTCTTTAACTGTTTCTTGGTATACTCTGTTACAGTTAAATACCTGCACATTAAGTTTTCCTTGTTCAAATTACTACATGACTCTATATCTTGATGAAAGAAATATAAAATAATAACTTCCAGAATGGAAAACTTAGAAGTTAAATTTTATTGCTGACTAGACATATACTCAGCTTTAGTTTTATTTATTCATTTATTTATTATTTATTTATTTATTTATTTATTTATTTATTATTTATTTATTTATTATTTATTTATTTAGTTTTATTACTCAGCTTTAGTTAGGGACTATTTTGCAATGCTTTTTGACTTTTTTTAAGGTTTTACTTTATTTATTTTTTTTTACTCTTTTTCTTTTTATTTATTCTTTTCTCATATGATATATCCTTCCCTTCCCCTATTCCTCACAGTGCTCCCACCTCTTTTCTCCCCCAGATCCACTGCTCCTCCCTTCCCCTTCAGAAAAGCGAAGGCCTCCCCGGGATATCAATTGAACATGACCTAAGATACAGTATGACTAGGCACAAATCATCATATCAAAGCTGGACTAGGCAACCCAGTAGGAGGAAAGGGTCCCAAGAGTAGGGAAAAGACTCAGATACACCACCATTCCTACTGTTAGGATTCTCACAAAAACCCCAAGCTTAAACAACTACAACATATAAACAGAGGACCAGGTGCAGACCCATATAGGCTCCCTGATTATCATTTCAGTCTCTGTGAGCCCCTATGAGCCCTGCTTAGTTGAATCTATTAACTCTTAAGTTGAATCTCCTGATGTCTTCAACCTCTCTGGCTCCTATAATCCTTCCTCCCCCTTTCTAGGGGGTTCCCCAATCTCTACCTAGTATTTAGGTGTGGGTTTCTGCATTTGCTCCCATCAGCTGCCAGAGGAAGCCTCTCTGATGATAATAGTGCTAAGCACTATTTTATGAATATAGCAGAACATCATTATGAATCATTGCTTGCCTTTTTTTCCATTCATGTTTTGTCCTACCTTAAGTCTCTGGGCTATCTGGGCAGTGTTAAGCATGGACTCCCCCTTGTGCCATGGGCCTCAAGTAAGAGGAGTCACTGGTTGGCCACTCCTACCAGCTCTGAGCCACCATTGCTCCAGCACATCTTGAAGGCAGGACAAATTGTAGGTCGAAGGTTTTGTGGCTGGGTTGGTGTTCCAGTCCCACTATTGGAAGCATTGACTGGTTACAGAAGATGGGCAGTTCAGACTTCATATCCTTCATTACTAGTAGTCTTCTCTAGGGTTACCTTCTTAGGTTCCTGGAAGTTTCCACTATACTAGGTTTCCACATCATGTCCCCCAAAGTCCCCCCCAATTCCAGTAATCTCTCCTCATACTCTCTCCCTCCATCCTTGCCTGATCCCTCCAGTTCCCATCCCCACTTGCCTTCAGTCCACCAAAAAATCTATTCTAATTCCCCTTCCCCAGGAGATCCATGCATCCCAACTAGAGCCTTCCTTGTTACTTAGCCTTTCTGGAGTATGTGAATTGTAGCTTGATTATCATTTGTATAATGGCTAATGTCTACTTATAAATGAGTACATACCATGCTCATCTTTCTGAGTATGGGTTACCTCACTCAGGATGAATTTTTTGAATTTCATTCATTTGCCTGAAAATTTCATGATGTCAATTGTTTTTAACTGTGGAGTAATACTTCATTGTGTAAATATACTACACTTTCTTTATCCATTATTCAGTTGAGGGGTATCCAGATTGTTTCCAGTTTCTTACTGTTCTGAATAAAGCTGCAGTGAACATATTGAGCAAGCATCCTTGTGGTAGGATGGAGCACCTTTTGGGTATATGCCCAAGAGTGACATACCCAGGATTGATTTTCACAGTGCTGTACATGGTTGAACTCCCACCAGCAATAGTGAAGTGTTTCTTTTGCTCCACATTCCTCTGTAAAGTAAGCTGTCACTTGTGTTATTGATCTTGGCCATTCTGACAGGTATAAGTTGGAATCTCAAAGTTGTTTTGATTTGCATTTTCCTGATGGCTAATGATTTTGAACACTTCTTTAAGTGTTTCTCTGCCATTTGAGGTTTCTCTGTTGAGAATTCTCTGTTTAGGTCTGTACTCCATTTTTATATTGGATTATTTGGTTTGTTGATGTCTAGTTTCTTGAGTTCTTTATATACTTCGGATATTAGCCCTCTATCAGATGTGGAGCTAGTATAAATCTCTTCCCATTCTGTAGGCTTCCATTTTGTCCATTGACACTGTCCCTTGCCTTACAGAAGACTTTCAGTTTCATGAGGTCCCATTTATTAATTGTTGAGCTTAGTGCCTGTACTGTACTGTTGGTGTACTCTTTTTTTCCTTTTTATTTTATAATTTAATTTAATTTTGCATATCAGCCATGGATTCCCTTGTTCTCCCCCCTCCCATTACCCCCCCAGCCTTCCCTCCAGCCCACCCCCCATTCCCATTTCCTCCAGGGAAAAGACTCCCCTGAGGATTGAGTTCAACTTGGTAGATTCAGTCCAGGCAGGTCCAGTTCCCTCCTCCCAGGCTGAGCCAAGTGTCCCTGCATAGGCCCCAGGTTCCAAACAGCCAGCTCATGCACTGAGGACAGGACCAGGTCCTACTGCCTGGATGCCTCCCAAACAGATCAAGCTAATCAACTGTCTCACTTATCCAGAGGGCCTGATCCAGTTGGGGGCTCCTCAGCTATTGATTCATAGTTTATGTATTTACATTCATTTGGCTATTTGTCCCTGTGCTTTTTCCAATCTTGGTCTCAACAATTCTCGCTCATACAAACCCTCCTCTTTCTAGCCAATTGGACTCCTGGAGCTCCACTTGGGGCCTGGCCATGGATCTCTGCATCCGGTTCCCTCAGTCATTGGATGAGGTTTCTAGCACGACAATTAGGGAGTTTGGCCATCCTATCACCAGAGTAGGTCAGTTCGGGCTTTCTTTCAACCATTGCCAGTAGTCATTGTGGAGGTATCTTTGTGGATTTCTGTGGGCCTCTCTAGCACTTTGCTTCTTCCTATTCTCATGTGGTCTTCATTTATCATGGTCTCTTATTCCTCGTTCTCCCTCTCTGTTCTTGATCCAGCTGAGATATCCCACTCCTCTAAGCTCTCTTTCCCTTGACCCTTGCCCTTCATTACCCCCACTCACATCCAGGTTGTTCATGTAGTTCTCATCCATTTCTCTGTCATTGGGCGATCCCTGTGTCTTTCTTGGGGTCCTATTTTCTAGGTAGCCTCCCTGGAGTTGTGAGTAGCAGTCTAGTCATCTTTGTTTTACATCTAGTATCCTCCTATGTGTGAGTACTATTGGTGTACTCTTTAGGTATTTGTCTACTTTGCCAGTACATTCAATACTATTCCTTCATTTCTCTTCTATCAGGTACAGTGTCACTGAATTTATGTTGAAGACTTATTCACTTGGACTTGAGTTTTGTTCAGGGTGATACATATGGATCTATTTGCATTCTTCTACATGCAGATATCAAGTAAGAACAACACCATTTTTTGAAGATCCTTTCTATTTTCCATTGTGTCTTTCAAGCTTCTTTATTAAAAATCAGGGGGCCATAGGTGTGGGAGTTTATGTCTGGACCTTTGATTCCATTTATGAACATGTCTGTTTTTATGCCAATGCCATGTGCTTTTGATTACTATAACTCTATAGTACAGCTTGAAATTATGGATAGTGATATCTCTGGAAGTTCTTTTATTGTTCAGGATTGTTTAGCTAGCCTGAGATTTTTGTTTTTCCATATGGCATTGAGAATTGTCCTTTAAAGTACTGTGAAGAATTGTGTTGGAATTTTGATGAAGATCTCATTGTATCTGTAGACTGCTTTTGGTAGGATGACTATTTTTGATATGTTAATCCTATGGATCCATAGTGTGATCTTCCCATCTTCTGATATCTTCTTCAATTTCATCCTTCAAATTCTTGAAGGTTTTATCATACAAGTCTTTCACTTGCTTGGATGGGGTTACCCCAAGATATTTGGTATTGTTTGTATCTTGTGAAATGTGTTTTCCACTTGTTTTCTTTCTCAGTTCATTTGGCATTTGTGTATAGGAGGGCTACTGATGTTTTTGAGTTTATCTTGTATCCAGTCACTTGCTGAAGGTATGTATTAACTTTAAGAGTTCCCTGGTAGAATTTTTGGGGTTGATTATGTATATTATTATATCGTCTGCAAATAAAGATACTTTGACTTCTTCCTTTCCAATTTGTATGCCCCGATGTCCTTCATTTGTCTTACTGCTCTAGCTAGAACTTCAAGTACTATATTGAAAAGATATGGAGAGAGTAGACAGCCTTGTCTTGTTCCTGACTTTAGTGGAACTGTTTTTAGTTTCTGTCCATTTAATTTGATGTTAGCTATAGGCTTGCTGTATATTTCCTTTATTATGTTTGGGTATTGTCTTAGTTAGTGTTTCTATTGCTGCAATGAAGCAACATGACCAAAAAGCAAGTTAGGATAAAAAGTTTATTAGGCTTAGACTTCAGCATTGCTGTTTATTACTGAAGGATGTTAAGACAGAAACTCAAACAGGGCAGGTTCCCAGAGGCAGGTGTTGATTCAGAAACCATGGAGGAGAGCCACTTACTGGTTTGCTTCCCATGGCTTGTTCAGCCCACCTTCTTATAGAACCAAGGAACAACAGACTATTGATGGCACCACCCGCTTTGGGCTGTACCCTCACCCATGGATCACTAAATGAGAAAATGCCTTACAGCTAGATCTTATGGAGGCATTTCCTCAACTGAGGCTTCTTTCTGTGATGACTCAAGCTTGTATCAAGTTGACACACAAAACTAACAAGTACAGCTATGTCTCTTGTATCCCCAATCTTTCCAAGACTTTTATCATGAAGGGGTGTTGGATTTTGTCAAAGGCTTTTTCAGCATCTAATGAGATGATCATGTGGTTTTTTTCTTTTAGTTTGTTTATATGGTGGATTACATTGAATGATTTTTGTATGTTGAACCACCCCTGCATCTGTGGGATGAATTCTACTTGATTATGGTGGGTGATATTTTTGGAGCTTTCTGTCATTTGGTTTGTGAGTATTTTATTGAGTACTTTTACATGTATGTTCATAAGGGAAATTGGTCTGTAATCCTCTTTCTTTTATGAATCTTCACGTGGTTTATCAGGGTGCTGTTGACTCATAAAATGAATTTGGTAATGTTCCTTCTCTTTCTATTTTGTGGAATAGTTTGAGGAGTATTGGCATTAACTCTTTTTTTGAAAGTCTGGTAGAATTATTCACCAAAACCATCTGGCCCTGGTTTTTTTTTTTTTGGTTGAGTGTTGTTTAATAACTGCTTCTAATTCCTTTGGGGTTATAGGTCTATTTAAGCTGTTTATCTGATCTTGATTTAACTTTGGTAGGTGGTACCAATTGACAAAATTGCCCATTTTTTTAGATTTTCCAATTTTGTGGAGTACGGGTTTTTAAAGTATGACATAATGATAATTTGGATTTCCTAGGTGTCTTTTGTTATGTCTCTTTTTTTGTTTCTGATTTGTTAATTTGGATATTCTCTCTCTGTCTTTCAGTTAGTTTGGATAGGGGTTTGTCTATCTTGATGATTTTCTCAAAGAACCAACTCTTTGTTCCCTTGATTCTTTGTGCTGTTCTCTTTGTTTCTATTTTATTGATTTCAACCCTCAGTTTGATCATTCCCTGTTGTCTATTCCTCTTGTGTGTGTTTGCTTCTTTTTGTTCTAGAGTTTTCAGGTATGATGTTAAGTTGCTAGTATGAGTTCTCTTAATTTCTTTATGTAGGCTCTTAAATGCTATGATTTTTTTGTCTTTATCCAGTAATCCTTCAGGAGAGAGTTGTTCAGTTTCCATGAGTTTGTAGGCTTTCTGTTGTTTCTGTTGCTGTTGAAATCCAGCATTAATCTGTGGTGGTCTGATAAGATGCAGGAGGTTATTTCAATTTTCTTGTATTTGTTGAGACTTGGTTTGTGACCCAATATGTGGTCTTTTTGGAGAATGTAATATGAGGTGCTGAGAAGAAGGTATATTCTTTTTTGTTTGGGTGAAATGTTCTATAGATATCTGTTATGTATATTTGGTTTATAAGGTCTATATTCTCCATGTATGACATAGAAGGTTGAAATTGCATGTTTGGGTGGTGTTTGTTAACATCTATTCATATGCTACAAATACACACACATATTTAAAAGATTTTATTTTAAATTATGGTATACATGTGGGTTTGGGAACATGAATGCAGTTCCCATTGTAGCCAGAAGAAGGCATAAGATCCCCCTGGACCTAGGGTTACAGGTGGTTGTGATCTGCCCCAAGTGGGGACTGGTACCAAACTTGTGTCCTCTACAAGAGAAGTGCATCCTCTTAACTGCTGAACCCTCTCTCCAGAACCTAGAAATATTTTTGAATTGGTAGTGACCCTCTATCTAAGACACTTGGACAGAAATTATAAAATAATAAGTGTCTATTATTTAAAGCCCCTAACTTGTGTTGTGGAAATATTGTTAGCCAGGATGAAATAACTAATATTTAACTGCCTTTGTGCAACTCCTACTTTTAGATTAGATTGATTGAATGGTCCTTGGTCATGCATGTCACCACACCACGCTTTATCACTAGATACAGGGATCCATAAACTACCAGTAGTGAGTGTCTGTGTCAGAGGAACAGCAAATGGCAATTGAAATTCAGGTGTCAGTTCACCAGAAGAAAAACTCTCTGATGGGTATGTCTAGTTCAAGCAAGGCTTATGAGAATACAGACTCCAGAATGTCTTGCTTATGCTGTGCCTTCACATTGTTCCTGATACATGCTTTTCTCTGGTATCTGATATGATAAAAATGGTGTGGGGAGTCCCCCACTACCTGTATTGTAATGTGTCTATCTCATGAATACATCCTGATCTATTGGGCATATTTATTTCTGTGGATTGTCAGGAAGATGCTGTATAATTTTGACACAGTCAAGGCCTATTGAGTTCCACTAAGAAACTGCTGTAAGTCACAGCTCATGTTGACATAGGAAAATATTTGAATTTCCCCAGCTGCCAAGATAGCTGTACACTATTAGCTGATATAAAGCTTCAATGTAGATTAGACAAAGTACCTTGCTCATGGTTTTTAAGATAAACTCTCAATTGCCATAGATAGAGTAAACAAGATATTTCATGATAAAACCAGATATAACAATACCTGTACACAAATCCAGCCCCACAGAAAGCACTGGAAGGAAAAATTGAACCTAAGGAAGTTAGATGAACCCATGAAAACACAGGCAATAGGTAATTCCACACCAACAAATACCGAAGAAGGGAAACACACAGCACTACAACCCCCAAATAACAGGAATTAACAATCATTGGTCATTAATATTCCTTAATATCAATGGTCTCAATTCACCTATAAAAAGACATGGGCTAACAGAATGGATACAAAAACAGGATCCATTCTCCTGCTGCATGCAAGAAACACACCTCAACTTCAAAGATAGATACTACCTCAGAATAAAGGCCTGGGAAAAATCTTTCCAGTCAAATGGACTTAAGAAGCAAGCTGGTGTAGCAATCTTAATATCTAACAAAATAGACCTCAAATTAAAATTATTCAAGAGAGATTGAGAAGGACATTATATATTAATCACAGGAAAAATCCATTAAGATGAAGTCCCAATTTTGAACATTTATGCCTCAAATATAAGGACACCCACATATGTAAAAGGAACATTACTAAAGCTTAAATTGCACATCAAACCCCACACACTAATAGTGGGAAAATCCAACACTCCACTGAGCAATGGACAGGTCTGCCAGACAGAAACCTAACATAGAAATAAGGGAACTAACAGATGTTATGACTCAAATGGACTTAATAGATATCTACAGAACATTCCACCCAAACACAAGAGAATATGCATTCTTCTCAGCTTCTCAGCACCCCATGGAACCTTCTCTAAAACTGACCACATACTCAGTCACAAAACAAATCTCAACAAATATGAAGAAATTGAAATAACCTCCTGTATTTTATTGTACCACAAATTCAACAAAAACACAAATTATAGAAAGCTTACAACCTCATGGAAACTGAATAATGCTCAACTGAATTACCAATGGGTCAAGGAAGAAATAAAGAAAAAATTAAAGACTTCCTAGAATTCAATGAAAATGAATGTACAACATACCCAAAATTATCGGACACTATGAAAGCAGTACTAAGAGGAAAATTCATAGCACTAAATGCCCACATAAAGAAGTTGGAGAAATCTCACACTAGCAACTTAACAGTACCCCTGAAAGCACTAGAAGAAAAAGAAACAAACTCACCCAGGAGAAGTAGATGCCAGGAAATAGTCAAATTGAGAGCTGAAATCAATAAAATAGAAACAAAGAGAACAATACAAAGAATCAATGAAACAAAGAGTTGGTTCTTTGAGAAAATCAACAAGATAGACAAACTTTTATCCAAACTAACTGAAAGACAGAGAGAGAATATCCAAATTAACAAAATCAGAAACAAAAAGGGAGAATTAACAACTGACAATGAAGAAATCCAGAGAATCATTAGGTTATACTTCAAAAACCTGGACTCCACACAATTGGAAAGTCTAAAAGAAATGGACAATTTTCTGGATAGGGACCATATAGCCAAATTAAATCAAGACCAGATAAACAATTAAATAGACCTATAACTTCTATGGAAATAGAAGCAGTCATTAAAAGACTCCTAAACCAAAAAAAAAAAAAAAAGGTCAAGGGCATATGGTTTTAGAGCAGAATTCTACCAGATTTTTCAAAGATGAGCTAATACCAATACTCTTCAAATTGTTTCACACAATAGAAACAGACAGAACATTACCAAACTCTTTTTATGAGACTACAGTTACCCTGATACCCAAGCCATGCAAAGATGCAACAAAGAAAGAGAATTATAGACCAATCTTCCTCATGAACATTGATGCGAAAATACTCAATAAAATACTGGCAATCCAAAATCAAGAACACGTAAAAGGAATCACCCATCATGATCAAATGGGCTTCATCCCAGTGATGCAGGGATGGTTCAACATATAAAAATCTGTCAATGTAATCCACCATATAAACAAACTGAAAGAAAAAAACCCACACGATCATCTCATTAGATGCTGAAAAAGTCTGTGATAAAATCCAACACCCCTCCATAATAAAAGTCTTTTACATATCAGGGATACAAGGAAAATAACTAAACATAATAAAAGCAATATACAGCAAGCTGGCAGCCAACATCAAATTAAATGGAGAGAAACTCAAAGCAATTCCACCAAAATCAGGAAGAAGATAAATCTGTCTCCCCCCTCCATATCTTCAGTATAGTACTTGAAGTTCTAGCTAGAGCAATAAAACAACAAAAGAATATCAAGAAGATATAATTGGAAAGGAAGAAGTCAAACTTTTGCTATTTTCAGATAGTATAATGGTATACATAAGTGACCACAAAAATTCTACCAGGGAACCCTTAGAGCTATAAACATCTTCAGTAATGTGGCAGGATACAAAATTAACTCATAAAAATCAGTAGTCCTCTTATATGCAAATGATAAATAGGTTGAGAAAGAAATCAGAGAAACATCACCCTTTACAATAGCCACAGATAATATAAAATACCTTGGGGTAACTCTAACCAAACAAATGAAAGACCTGTATGGCAAGAACTTTAAGTCTTTGAAGAAAGAAATTGAAGAAGATATCAGAAAAGTGGAAAGATCTCCCATGCTTTTTGATAGGTAGGATCAACATAGTAAAATAGCCATTTTACCAAAATCAATCTACAGATTCAATGCAATCCCCATCAAAATCCTAATACAATTATTCACTGACCTCAAAAGAACAATACTCAGTTTCATATGGAAAAACCAAAAGCCCATGATAGCTTAAACAATCCTGTACAATAAAGGAACTTCTGGAAGAATCACCATCCCTGACTTCAAGCTCTACTACAGAGCTATAGTAATAAAAACAGCTTGGTATTGCCATAAAAACAGACATGTGGATCAATGGAATCAAATTGAAGACCCTGACATTAACCTACACACCTATGAACACCTGATTCTTGACAAAGAAGCCAAAATTGTACAATGGAAAAAAGAATGAATCTTCAACAATTCATGATGGCATAACTGGATGGCAACACATAGAAGAATGCAAATAGATCCATATCTATTGCCCTGCACAAACTCAAGCCCAAGTGGATTGAAGACCTCAACATAAATCCAGTTACACTGAACCTGATCAAAGAGAAAGTGGGAAGTAGCCTTGAATACATTGGTACAGGAGACTATTTTCTGAATATAACACCAGTAGCACAGACGCTGAGATCAACAATTAATAAATGGGACCTCCTGAAACCGAGAACTTTCTGTAAGGCAAAGGACAGTGTAAATAAAACAAAATAGGGCAGCCTACAGAATGGGAAAAGATCTTCACCAACCCCACCTCTGACAGAAGGCAGATCTCCAAAATATATAAAGAGCTCAAGAAACTAGATGTCTAAATACCAAATAATTCAATTAAAAAATGGGATACAGAACTAAACAGAGAATTCTTAATGGAAGAATCTCAAATGGGAAGAATACACTTAAATAGCTATTTAACATCCCTAGTCATCAAGGAAATGCAAATCAAAATGACTCTGAGATACCATCTTTTTAAAAAAATTTATTCATTTATTTATTTATTTATAATTTGATTTTATATTACATATCAGCCACGGATTCCCCTGTCCTCCCTCACCCCCTCTCCCCCTAGCCCACCCCCATTCTCATCTTCTCCAGGGCAAGGACTCCCCTGGGGATTCAGCTCAACCTGGTAGATTCAGTCCAGGCAGGTTCAGTCCCCTCCTCCCAGGCTGAGCCAAGTGTCCCTGCATAGGCTTCAGCAAACATGATATGTACTCACTCATAGGAGGATACTAGATGTAAAACAAAGGATGCCTAGACTCCTACTCACAACTCCAGGGAGGTTACCTAGAAAACAGGAACCTAAGAAAGATGCAGGGATCACCCAATGACAGAGAAATGGATGAGATCTACATGAACAACCTGGACGTGGGGGGGTTAATGAAGAGCAAGGGTGGAGGGAAAGAGAGCTTAGGGGAGTGGGAGATCCCAGCTGGATCAAGAACAGAGAGGGAGAACAAGGAAAAAGAGACCATGATAAATGAAGACCACATGGGAATAAGAAGAAGCAAAGTGCTAAAGAGGTCCCCAGAAATCCATAAAGATACCTCCACAATGGACTGCTGGCAATGGCTGAGAGAAAGCCTGAACTGACCTACTCTGGTGACAGGATGGCCAAACACCCTAACTGTCATGCTGAGATACCATCTTATACCGATTAGAATGACTAAGATCAAAAACACTGATTACAGCTCATGTTGGAGAGGGTATGGAGTAAGAAGAGCATTCCTTTACTGCTGGTGGGAGTGCAAACTGGTATAGCCACTTTGGAAATCAATATGATGGTTTCTCAGAAAAATGGTATTCAATATACCTCAAGACCCAGCTATACCAATCTTGGGCATATGCCCAAAAGATGCTCAATAATACCACAAGGACACTTGCTCAACAGTGTTCATAGCAGCATTATTCATGATATCCAGAATCTTGAAACAACCTAGATGCCCCTCAACCAAAGACCAGATAAGGAAAATGTGGTACACTTACACAATGGAATATTACTCAGCTGTAAAAAAAGAATGAGCTCACGAAATTTGCAGAAAAATGGATGGAACTTAAAAAAACCATTCTGAGTGAGGTAACCCAGACTCAGAGACAAACATGGTATGTACTCACTCATAAGTTGATATTAGGAGTAAAGTACAGGATAACCAACCTACAATCCATAGTCCCAGAGAGGCTAGATATCAAAGAGAGCCCAAAGAGGGATGAATGGATTTCCCCAGGAAGGGGAATTGTAAGTGATCTGGGTAAACTGGGGCAAGGGTAGAGGGGATGGGAGATGGGAACTTGAGGTAGTGGGTTGGGCAGGCTGAGCACAGGAGTCAGTTTGGGTGTGGGATTGAGCAGGAGAGCAACTAAAGAGGCATCTTGATGGGGGGCATTTTGGAGTTAGAAAGAAACTTAGTGCCTGGGAACCTCCCAGGAATCCACAAGGATGACCCCAGCTAAGACTCCTAGCAATAGTGGAGAGGGTGCTTCAACTTGCTATCTACTCTAATCAGATTGTTGACTACCCTAATTGTCAGCCTTTACCCAGTAACTGATGGAAGCAGACACATAGATCCATAGCCAAGCACTGGGCAGAACTCCAGGAGTCCTCCTGAAGAAAGGAAGGAGCGATTGTATGAGCCAGGGGGTTCAAGGTCATGATGGAGGAACCCACAGAGACAGCTGATTTGAGCTCATGGGAACATATGGACTCTGGCCCAACAGTTAGGGAGCCTGCATGAGATTGACCTAGGCCCTCTGCATGTGTGTGACAATTGTGTGGCTTGGTTTGTTTGCAAGCTACTAGAAGTAAGATCAGGACCTGTCTCTATGGTGATACTTTATTTGTACCAAAATGTGATTTTATTTGTATGTTAATAAATAAAGTTGCCTGGGGGTCAGAGCTAATAGCAAGCAATAGCAGATTCTGGGCGGTGGTGGTGCACACCTTTAATCCCAGCACTTGGGAGGCAGAGCTAGGCAGATCTCTGTGTGTTCAAGGATACAGCCAGCATGGAGACACATGCCTTTAATCTTAATACCAACCATAGAAGACCTGGAGGTCTGTACAGACAGGCAGTGATGAGGAGGTCATGTGGTTGGGTTTACAACCAATGAGAAGGCAGAACAGAAATTCAATAAAAAGGACAAACACACAGGAAGTAGGTCTCTTGTGGAAAGGTAGGACAGCAGCGGCAGTGAAGGGTAAGGCTTTTAGCTCTTAGCTATTGCTCTGATCTCTTGGGCTATTAACTCTGCATTTGGCTCTGTGTTTCTTATTTAATAAGACCGTTCATCTACATTTAGCACCCAACGTGGGGCAAGAATTCATTAAAAACCACTTGACTTGGCTTGGCAGTGGGTCCAGGTTCCCGCCTGGGTGGCCTGGCTCCCTAGCTTGGGCCCGGCCCGACTTAGGTCTCAGGCCCGACTGACTGCAGCTACAAGCAGTTACCCGCAACTGGAGCTACTTGCTTAAAGCTGGTGCTACAAACAACTCAGTCCTGCCAGAGCTAGCAGTCAGCTGCACTCGACTGTAATTGCAACACTACACAGAAACTCCAACTTATGTGGTTGGAGCTTAAGGAAGCCAGAGCCCAGGCTTGACTTGACTCAAACAGGAACACGCGGTTGGATTTAAGCTTTTAGTCAGAACCCGTGGCTATGCTTTCTTGTGTTCTCTCTCTCTCTCTCTCTCTCTCTCTCTCTCTCTCTCTCTCTCTCTCTCTCTGGATTCCGACCTTGGATGTTAGGTAGCTGTTTAGAAATTCCCACGGATTTCTACTGTTCTACACAGACTTGGTAAGTCAATTAAGGTATCAGATATTTTAAAGGAAAAAACTATTTAAAAGAGAAAAATTTTTCCCCATTTTTTAAAAAAATGGGTTTCTGTTTACATTGGAATAAAATTGGTGTTTGTTTGATAACATTTTAGGCAGTCTGAAAATGGAACAACTATATGAGAAGATTAATGTTGATGGGATTATGCACATTATTACTTCTCTTATCTTTATTTTGTTATTTAGAAAGATAGTCAATTTAAGCATGAGGATAAAACAGTTTTAGAAAAACCTGTTAAATCTCTTAAAATGAATTTTAGAGAAATTCAGATTCAGACAGAAGAAATTAACAGTGAAGTTGTTTCAGGATTGGATTATAAGGTTACAGAAAGAAAGCCTGTTTTCACACAATCACCCTTAGTTTATCCGGTAACCATACAGCAGTTACCTGATCAAGTAAATACACAGATTTCTTACAAAGACTGGCTTTAGCAGTAAAGAGAATGGTCCTGAATTCAGAAGCTAGTCAGATAATATTGAATCTTTGGCTTTTGAGTACATGAATGCAGTATGCAAGAGAATAATCAGGCCATTAAAGGCAAGATCTGCACCCTTGGAAGACTGGATTAGAGACACAGTTAATGTTGAGGCTCATGACCAAGATGATATGTGGGTAGGAGAAACAATTTCAAAAGGTTTGAGGAATGTTAGATGTTTTGGATGTGGAAAGCAAGGACATTTGAAAAGGGACTGTAAACAAGGCATTCCTAGAAACAATATTTCTTCAAGGAACAATGGCAACAGAATGCCCCTTCCTTCTGGAGTATGCAGAAGGTGTGGTAAAGGAAAACACTGGACCAAAGAATGTAGATCAACAAGGGACAGGCAAGGTAATCCTTTGCCTCGGTCTTCGGTAAACTCCCAGAGGGGCCTCAGGCAGGTCCCCACAGCAAATCCAGTTCAGACCTTTCCTGCAGTTGTAGAGGAAACCCCTACTCAGAGCAATTAAATAACCAAATGCCTAATGGAACAAATCATGCTGGTTGGGATGATGAAACAGAGAATAGAAAATTCAGGAGAAAACATAAAGAAAATTTTTTGGCAAACTTCTATAAATGAACAAAGACAAAAATTAACAATAAGAATAAATGGTGTTTTGTTGTCTGGTCTGGTAGACACAGGTGCTGATGTTACCATAATTGCACCAGAATTTTGGCATCCAACTTGGCCTCTTCAGGAGGTAAACATTCAGCTATTAGGAATTGGAACATTATCTCAGGTGAAACAGAGTGCAAGATGGCTCAAATGTATAGGTCCAAAGGACAGAGAGGAAAATTAAAACCATATGTGGCTAACATAGCTATGAACCTGCGGGGTCGAGACCTGTTGCAACAATGGAATACTCAGATTAACATCCCTCTAACCTCAGAAACAAATCATAAACTAGCACATGTTTCTGAGAGAAATATTAGAAGATATTATTCTAATGAGTGGTCACCAGCCATCCATATTATACAAGAACAGGGCACAACAACTGATGATCTCCCAAAGACACCAACAGCTCTACCTTTAAAATGGTTAATAGACAAGCCTGTATGGGTTCAGCAATGGCCTTTAACAACAGAGAAATTCCAGGCTTTAGAAGAATTGGTAGAAGAACAGTTAAATGCTCAGCATATTGAAGAATCAACCAGCCTTTGGAATTCTCCTATATTTGTTATTAAAAAGAAATCTGGTAAATGGAGAATGGTAACAGACCTTAGAGCAATTAACAAAGTAATTCAGCCAATGGGCTCTCTACAATATGGAATTCCTTTGCCTACATTCCTTTGTTACCAAAAGGATGGCCTCTCTTAGTTATTGATTTAAAAGACTGTTTCTTTTCAATACCCTTACAAGAAAAAGACAGAGAAAGATTTGCCTTCAAGGTGCCTACTTACAATAATTCTCAACCAGTTAAAAGATTTCAATGGAGGGTCCTCCCACAGGGAATGTTGAATAGCCCAACTATGTGCCAATATTTTGTATAACAGCCATTGGAAGCGATACGTAAAAAATTTCCTAAATCTGTAATTTATCATTTTATGGATGATACTAGACAACTAAATGCAGATACTTTAGAAAGAATGTTTGAAGAAGTAAAGAAAATTTTGCCTTGCTAGGGATTACAAATTGCTCCTGAAAAGATACAAAGAGGAGATTCTATTAATTATTTAGGATATAAAATAGAGCTACAAAAAATTAGACCCCAAAAGGTGCAAATTAGGAGAGATCGACTACAGACTCTTAATGGCTTTCAAAGATTATTTGGTGACATTTCTCACCTAAGAACTATTGTTGGGGTAAAAAATGATGAGCTGAATAATTTGTTCAAAACCTTAGAAGGTGACAAGGACTTAAACAGTCTAAGAGAATTATCACCTGAAGCTGAGAAAGAATTGGTCTTGGTAGAAAAGAAAATACGTGAAGGACACGTGGATTGAATAGATCCGAAGCTGGGTTGCATTTTGGTTATTTTATCTTCTAGGCATTCTCCAACAGGAATATTAATGCAGAGGGAAGATTTTTTATTGGAATGGATATTTTTACCAAATAAACCGAATAAAAATTAAAAACTTATGTGGAAAAAATCTCTGACTTGATTTGGAAAGGAAAATTGAGACTTCGTCAATTAGCAGGAATAGACCCAACAGAAATTGTCATACCTTTAACTAAGGAGGATATTGAAAAATTATGGACAGAAAGTGAAGCTTTGCAAAGAGCCTGCAGTAATGTTTTGGGAGAAATTAACAGCAAATATCCCAAAAGCGATAGAATTGATCTTATAAAGAGAGCTGATTAGATCTTGCCTTGAATTGTATGGGAAAAACCCATATCTGGAGTTTGTACATTTTATACAGATGCCAAAAAACAAGGAAAGGCAGGTTATAAATCAGAAAATTTAAGTAAAGTGATTCAAAGTCCTTATACTTCAGTTCAAAAATTGAAATTGTATGCTATTCTGTTGGTATTAATGGATTTTTCAGAACCTCTCAACATAGTTACTGACTCTCAGTATGCTGAAAGAGTGTATTACATACTGAGACTGCAGAATTTATCCCTGATGCTTCAGAATTAACTTCACTATTTATTCAGTCACAAGATACAATTAGGAAAAGGAGTCATCCTTTATATATAACTCACATCCGATCCCTACGGGTCTATCAGGCCCTCTAGCACAAGGTAATGATGAGATTGATAAATTATTGATAGGAAGTGTGCTGGAGGCTTCAGAATTTCATAAAAACATCATGTCAATAGTAAAGGTTTAAAAAAGGATTTTTCTATAACCTGCCAACAAACCAAGGAAATTGTAAGGAAATGTCCTACTTGTTCCTTTTACAATCAGATGCCATTACCAGCAGGATGTAACCCAAAGGGTACTCAGAGGAATGAAATCTGGCAGATGGACGTGTTTCACTTTGCAGAATTTGGAAAATTGAAATATGTACACCATGCCATTGATACTTATTCAGGATTTCAATGGGCAACTGCTTTGAGTTCTGAAAAAGCTGATTCTGTAATCACTCATTTGCTAGAAGTTATGGCCATCATGGGTATACCTGCACAAATCAAAACTGACAATGCTCCATCAAATGTCTCTGTTAAAATGAAACAATTTTTTGCTTATTACAATATAAAGCATATTACAGGTATACCACATAATCCTACAGGCCAAGCAGTTATGGAAAGTTCAAACAGAACTCTAAAGGATATGTTAAATAAACAGAAAGAGGTAACAAAACCCCCCAGAAATAGACTGCATAATGCTCTATTAACTTTGAATTTTCTCAGTGCTAATAAGAAAGGGACAACAGCTGCAGAGACACATTGGATAATAGAAAAAAACCTACAGAATTAAATCAGCCTATATACTTTAAGGATGTGCTGACCTAAGAATTCCCTGAAAGAGCAGGGAATGGGGGGTGGGCTGGGGCGAGGGTGAGGGTGGATAGGAGGAGGGACAACAGGGGAATCCATAGCTGATATGTAAAATTAAATTAAATTATAAAATAAAAAATTCTTAATCCAAATTACCTTATAATTATAACTTGAAGTCACTCCTAAGAACAGATATGGGCACAATAGTTAGAAAGGATCCCTAAAAGAGGAAAAGTTCCTTAGACACCTACTATACCTGTTGCATGTGGAAGTTCCATAAAAAAGAGGTTTTTAAAAACAGCTAATAATTTCCAAAGGTTTTTATAGTATTTACTTTGCAATAAGAACATTCTTTCATGCCAGGTACGAAATGTACACAAAATGAAACTTAACTTTAATATATGAACAGGTGTTTGTCCACACTGGGATCAGCCAAAAAAGCTTTTAAGCCTAAAGGTCATGTCGAATGGTCTAAGATGCCCCTTATAAAGAGATATGATGTCAATTAGTCTGCACATGGCAGGAAAGATTATGGCATTAGTGAGAGAAATAAGCAGCCAAACCTGCTAAGGAGATCTGTAAATTTAATGATTAGTCATGTACACCTCTTGGTTAAACACTGTCTATTTAGAAGCCCTTGTGATAAGGAGGCCCTCAGATGGTATAAAAAGCCACTTGAGGCCTGCTGGATCAGTACTGAAGGCACCATGGCCAAGCTCATTCTTGTTACAGGTGAGTCTGTAGCCTTGCCTTGAATCCTTTTTTCCACTCAGGATCTCACAATCACGAAACTGTCATTACATTATACCTCTATACTTTTCCTTTCTTTCTTCTTGCTGCAAATTTTCTTCTCTCATACAATCAGTCTTTCTCTGGTTCTCAAAGCTCATGCCACTGGCAGGGCCCTAAAAGCAAGTTTCACTGTTTTTTTTTAATACTTTTCTTACTCTTTCCTGTCCTGTCCAGTCATTCATTTTCCCCACTATCTTGCTGCACTATCTGCCTTAAATTGATATTATGTTTATTTCTTTGGGTCCTGGAACTAGCTCCTTTAGAGAGAAAGCAATAGCAATCCACACAAAGCCATGCAATTTATCTTTGCTCTGCCTTCTGCAGGATTATTTCCTATCTATCCCTTATAGTCCTGCTTAGGGGATGATGACATAAGTGTCTCTCTGAGACAGTCTATCAAATTGGCTGATGAAGTAGTTGTTTGGAGCCAATTCGCACCTAAAACTTGCTAGGTGCTCTAAATTTGTGATTTAGAAACTTTGTTATTCTTCAAAATCTTTTCAAAGTGACACGGAAGCCCAATATGTAAAAAAAGCAGTGGCCCAGTTCTCTTGACAGTGATTCAAGCTTGTGGTCCCAGTACTCAAGTGGCACAGGCAGGAGGTTCTCCAGGTCAGGGTCAGACTGGGCTAGGGAGTAAGATAACACCTAAGAGAAAGTGATCTGTTGAAGCCAAGCAGAAGCATTTGGAGGTTTACATAATACCTCTTCTAGCAAAATTTCTCAGGGTTCCAGAACCTGTATCAGAGCAGAACTGATACAGGTTCTGGAACCCTGTCCAGGCCGCCTGGATCAGTCCTGCAACCAAGTTGCACGATGGAGTGAAGACAGCGATGCCTACATGAATCTCAGGTCTTAAGAGTCCACAAGGCCAGGTCCCAGGGGCATGTACTTCAAGGCAGGTGGAGCAGCTACCTGTTGCATCTCTAGGGGAGGTGCTTGAAGGTCATAGACAGAATAGCTAACCACTACATCTCCTCCTTTTGTCTAAATAAGAAAATTCTAACCTAATACAAAACTATATACAGTATGAATGATTATTGTTCAAGTATTGTACAGGAGAGGAGAAAAGTAATAACTTAAACAAAAAATAGAATTACAACCAGCAAGAACATCATCAACATAATAAAATCCAGAGATGTCCAGACAACAGGTAAAAGGCATGTTACAGAGATTATTCCAATAGCTGTCCTATCTTGAAGAACATCTATTACTTAATATGTTCTAGCTAAGATATGAGAAGGTTGTAACTGTAACTAGTTTTCAATCATATCAAAGACCCAAGAAGGAACATAATCACACCTGAGAAAACGGAAAATGCAAGCAAGCAATTTCCAAAATTCTAGTGAGAATAGAGAAAGCTGGCAGCCTGAACAGTCACCTAAAGTTCCTCAGCATTTTGGGGGGATCCAATTTGGCTACAGGCCTAGAATATCTGACAGATCATTTTTACAAGCAGGAATTTTGAAAGATCATCTTACCCTGTCTTGGCAAATTTCAGTAGTTGCTTTTCCTTGTGTCCTGCTTGTCCAGAAAGGACAGTGTTCATACAGTCTGAAGTTGAGACAATGGCAGTTCTTTGCCCAGCAAGCCATTTTGTGTCAAGAAGAAGACAATTTCCAAATGGAGTGTCTTAGAAGCTCAATATTCTCGTGGGATCAGATCAGTGCTGCCAGGAGCAATTGTGTCAAATGTCAACAGAAATCTAAGTTAATAATACATTTAAATGTCATATTCTCTATGTCTATGAAGTGTTTGAAGATTACCTATCCACCCTACCTATATTTCTGTAAATCTGGAAAATATAACTAAATAAGTATAAACATGACTAGTATGGATGACTATCAACCTGTAATTCTTATCATCCTAAATAACTTAAAGGCTTCACATTATAAAAACAGTCTGTAAATAGATGTACAGTAATGGGACAATGACCTTGAACTTGTGACAATATACAAAATATTTTAGACAGTGGTAGGAATGTATAGTGCAAGATGCAATATGACAACAATATTCTTAATATGTATCAATATACAAAATACCCTAAATAGAGGTAGAGCATACATATAGTATGACAAATATAATTTTACATTTGTATTAATATACAAAATAGTATGTGTACAATATGATGATTATAGTTTTGTATTTGTATTAATATACAACTTATCTTAAACAGAATTATAAAAATAGTTTGCCTTTGTATCAATTCAAGAATCCATCTCAGTGTAAATTATCTAAGGCTGATATTTTACTAAAACTTTGTTTGTTGAATTTTTCTTACAACTTGTAGAGTTGCCACATCTGTGGATGAGCTATTACTTCTCATCAAGGGGTTTCTCCTGTTCAAATCAAATTTTTATTAATTTTGTAGGTATCCATAGCTTTTAGTCTCCCACAGAAACAAAAGCAAAACCCCTTCCCCAGTGTAGCATGTATACTGGTTCCCATTTTGAGGTCAACACATCTTTGAAGTAAACCAGTTGGTTTAGCTCAGGAGTTTTTTTTCTGTTGTCCAATGTCTCTCCGCAGTTGGTGTTCCTTTCTCATCCTCATTGAAAAAATTCAAGATCAGTAAAGCATTATGTAATCTGTTTCTAGGGGGTCATTTTTACTTCTTTCTGTTTATTTAGCATATCCTTTATAGTTCGATTAGATCTTTCTCTGACTGCTTGCCTGCGGGATTGTGTGGTATACCTGTAATGTGCCATATATTGTAATAAGCAAAAAAACTGTCTCATTTTGAGACACATGATGGAGCATTGTCAGTCTTAATTTGTACAGTTTTTTCCATGATGGCAATAACTTCTAATGGGTATGTAATTACAGAATCAGACTTTTTAGAGCTCATAGGAGTTGCCCATTGAAATCCTGAATAGGTGTCAATGGTATGGTGTACACATTTTAATCTTCTAAATTCTGCAAAATGAAATACATCCATCTCCCAAATTTTAATCCTTTGTATACCTTTAAGGTTGCTTCCTGCAAGTAATGGAGTTTGGTTACAGAAGGAACAAGTAGGACTTTTTTTATACAATTTCCTTGGCTTGTTGCCAAGTGATAGAAAAGTCTTTCTTCAAACCTTTGCTATTTACATGATATTTCTTATGAAATTCTGAGGCTTCTAGCACATTACTTATTAATAACTGATCAATCTCATCATTACCTTGGGCTAGAGGACCTGGCAGACTTGTATGAAATCTGATGTGTATTATAT
>CABHPQ010001896.1:0-47496 GCA_902168405.1 Peromyscus aztecus
CACACACACACACACACACACACACACACACACACGACCACCTCACAACTTACAAACTGGCCTTGTGACTGGCCCTCCTCACCTACGCGCTAGCCCAATGGTTCTACCGTGTCCAGTTTCTTGGAAGCCTGGCTGCAGGAGTGAAGGTGAATGCAGCCCACAAATCAGGTTCTGGCAGGATCCACACACATGGAAACCATGCCTACGCCATTCCAGACCCAAACCCATTCAGCCATGGAAGGTTCAGCCTTCTTTGCGAGGGTAGATCATGAAATCCACTTCCCTTGCCGGCCTAGACCAGCCCAGGACCTTCATCAACACCTGTGGGGCTGTCTGCCACTGCACCCCGGCTAATACCTCTCGGTGTTCGGTGTTTTCCCCATAACCCCCCTTTACATTGCTGATTATCTTTCATTCCACCTTGAGAAAGAGCTAGACCTGCTCTGAGTCACTTTGTTGTATAGAACTTTCAGGTTCTGCCTAACCTGGAACAGCTCCATTTGACAAATCAAGAGCGAGCCTTGAACTGAGTTATTCTGAATCTTGTTTATATAGGTAACCACCCACCATCTGCCAGCACACTGGGAGGCACAAACTGATCATTTATTTAATGCCAATAAATAATGACACCTATAAAAATATCAAACCAGAAACACAGGCACATGCACTTATCAATCAAACTTTGCACCCGGGACTATAAAAGGAACACCCCAAGACCAAAATGGGGCAGGCAATGCCTAAGGAACCTCCTCTAGGAAATTACCATAGCAAAGGAGTTCTGCCTCTGTCCCCAGCTCCAAAAGCTCCAAGACAGCTTCTCCTGATTGTGATACCAAAGAGATTTCATAGTGACACTAGAAATGTCTGTGCTGCATGTGACAGATGATCTTGAGACAGTTTTTCTGAACTCTGCAGCCTTTAACCCTTCCTTTGCCACTGAGAGAGAGAAAAGGTATATGAATGAGTATAATATGTAATGTATGCTCTGAGAGTTAATGTTAGTGAATTAAGATGATGTGGCCTTTCATTTTGATTGTCAAGTGGAGACTTAAAACCATCTGGAAGGGTGACCCTAGTGAAGACTCCTAGTAATAGGGGATATGGAACCTGAACTAGTCATCTTATGTAACCAGACCAGCATGTAGCATAACCATCATCAGAGAGGCATCATTCAGCAACTGACGGGAACCGATGCAGAGACTCACAGCAAATCATTAGGAGGAGCTTGGGAAATCCTGCAGAAGGATTGTAGGAGCCAGAGGGGTCAAGACACCCCAAGAAAACAGCCCACAGAATCAACTAACCAGGGCCCATAGAGGCTCACAGAGACTGAAGCGACAATCAGGGAGCCTGGATGGGTCTGAGCTAGGTCCTCTGCATTATATGTAATAGTTGTGTAGCTTGGGGTTCCTGTGATACACTAACAGTAGAAGCAGGGGCTGTCTCTGACTTTTTTGCCTGCTTTAGGAACCCTTTTCCTCCTTCTGGGTTGCCTCATGCAGCCTTGATATGAGGGGATGTGCCTAGTTTTATTATAACTTGATATGCCATGTTTGGTTGATGTTGCTGGTAGGCCTGCCCTTTCCTAAAGAAAAGGGAGGAGTGGATCTGGGGGAGAGTGGAAGTAGGGGATGGGACTGGGAGGAGAGGAGGGAGGGGAAACTGAGGTCAGGATGTAATATATGAGAGAAAAAATTAAAATATATATATTTTTAAGCCCAGAAGTTAATAGAAAGAGAGGAGGTCAGGCTGATGACCTAGGACAAATAAAATGAAGAAAGCTAAATATAAATTAAATAAATTAAATAAATAAATAAAACCGTCTGGAAGATAACCCCCTGGTCATGACTGATTTTTCCATAGAGGTTTAACTGAGATGGGAAGACCCACCCAGAATGGGTGGCACCATTCCATGGGCTGACTTCCAGACAGAATGGGAAAGAAAACATGAATGGAGTGCTATCATTCATTCATCTCTCTCTCTGCTTCTTCACACTGCTGCCACTCACAGCCAGAGCCACTCTGACCATGAAACATAAACACATAAGTTGCTTTTTTCCCCAGGCATTTTGTCACAAGAAGAAAAGTAACTAATACAAACGGGAATAAAAGAATCTGATTTCCAAAGGCCATCCTGCCAAGTAGTTAGAATTACATGGTAAACTGCAGAGAAGCTGGTGTGACTTGTGAATCAAGTGTTGTTCGCTAAATTCTGACATTGCAGAAAGACCTAAGTGTGTTGTTCTAGGTTTCTGAGATAGCTCATCTCACAACACTATTTCATTTGTTCCTCACCCTTCTTTTCTACACTGAAACATGTTGAGATTTCCCCCTCATTCCAAAAATTTTTTTTTTTTTTACTAGTGTAGTGGAACAGTTAAGTCTTCAGAGAGTTCTAAGTTGTGTTTGGTGTTTTATTCATAATTGCTTACTTTTTCAAATTATGGTTTACTTTCTGGCAAGGATGCAGTCATGTCTCCAAGCTATATGTATTAGCTGGGTAGGCTTTATAGGTCCATGACGAAGAATGCTGGGGATCCTCTTACATCAGTAAGTGGTGTGATTCAGGTAGCATTCCAATGGAACCTGAGAAGATGTGCTCGGGGACAGTGCATGTGGTGGCAGACACTTCTTACAAGGACATGGGGTTCTCTAGTACCCAGCTTCTTTAAACTATGGGTCCTGATTCCACATGGTTTCATACAATATAAGAGTCACAGAAATTTTGAGAGCAGTAATAGGTCTCTGAGTGTTTGACAACCAGAAATTAGCTCAAAATCAAGCATCAAATCTGAGTTGTTTGGGGCAGTGCTCGCCTGTGTTGCATCATATGGCTTCACGGCAGCCTTGTCTGTGCACATGCATCACATGCACTTTGCACTAGGCGTACATACTGTCACACCAAGCAGTGCCAATGAACTCTGTCTAAAGCAACTCAGCTCAGACGTGCAGTGCTTTATTATACATACAAACTTTTCTGCTCTTTTGGAAACCCAGTAGTTTAATTAGAGAAAACAAAGATTTGTAATTGTTTTCCTACCTACCATACGTTCTACAGCATTAAGTTTCTGATTAGTGTATCTTTGAATTGAATTGTGCTAACATATTTGATTTGGAAATGATGTGTGAGTGGCTTGAGTTTTATTAAAAAATCATTAACTGAATTTTGACTTGGAATTAAGACAAAACTTCCCATACTCCTATCCTAGCTATCAGGCTGTCTCTGGCTGTCCTGTGTTCACTCTTCCTAACTTTCTGTCATCCAGTCACACCTGCTGAACTCTTCCTGCACATAGCCTCCTTTACCCCATTTCCTAAAACAGACTTTGTGAAAGCTCCCAGTTTTGATTGGATATTTCTTGCAATGACTCTGCATCAGTTTGTGTGCTGGATAGTTAAATGTCAACTTGACACAAACCAAAGTCATTTGAAAGGGGGGACCTCAACTAAGAAAGTGCCTCCATAAATTCAGGCTATAGGCAATCCTATAGGTCATTTTCTTAATTAGAGAATGATGGGGGAGGGGCCAGCCCATTATGGGTAGTGTGGTCCCTGGGCTGGTGGCTCTGGGTTCTATAATAAAGCAGGCTGAACAAGCCATTGGGAGCAAGCCTGTAAGCAGTTTTCCTCTATGGCCTCCACATTACCTCCTGCCTCCAAGAGGTTCCATCCCTGCTTTAGTTCCTGTCTGGATTTCCTTCAGTGATAGACTATTATGTAAAAATGTAAGCCAAATAAGTACAAGCCAACTTGCATTTGGTCATGGTGTTTCACCAATAGCAATAGTAATCCTAACAAAGACATAGCATTTTGAAACTCTTAATGACAGGCATAGGATAGTCAGAGCCACAATTTGCTTGTAGCTTGGTTAGCTTTAGGTCATCAGTATATGTCTGTGTCTTCCCACACCTAAGCCCACAGCTTACTAAAAAGGCCTGGCCAACTATCAGGAACCAAGTCTATTAATTTTGTTGGGTGATTAATGTATTCATCTTGTGGTTTTGTTGTTGCGTCTATAAACAAATAGCTGCTCTATTTTTAAAAATGAGGGGGTTATTTAGCTCATGGCTTGGGCAGTTCAAGGGCCTCTGTCTGGTGATGGCCTTTCTGGCAGACTCAGGGGATGCATATTATGTCTTGTGTTCTGCCTCTCTCCTCCACCCCCTTTTTTCTCCTCCTCTTTTTTTTTTTTTTGTAATCTTTTCAAAGCAGGGCCTCAAATTTTTCTATGTAGTTAACAATGACCTTGAACTCCCAATTCTCTTGTTTCCACCTCCCCACCCTAGGATTACAGCCATTCACTGCCACACTGGCTTCTCTCTCTCTCTTGTTATGAAGCCTAACATATCCAGGTATGGAAACTCTATTGAGAGAAACTTATATGAACCTAGTTCCCACTCTAAACAGCATAGGCAAGCCATGCTTCTGCCCTCTTGATTCTGAATGAGAGTTAAATTTCAACACATTTTGAATTTTCAGCCTGTGGTAGTTGAATGGATTGGTTGGGTGGTTTGGTTGATTTGCTTGGCATATTACCCCAGCAAAATCTCTATCTCTCTCTTTTTTTTTTTTTTTTAAAGACAGGGTCTCACAATGTAACTCTGGCTGTCCTGGAACTCATTATGTAGACCAGGCTGGCCTCAAACTCACAGAGTCCAAGAAGCCTCCCATGTGCTGGGATTAAAAGTGTGTACCACTACACCCAGCTTCAGATTTGGATTTTGAAAGCTACAAGGCAAGTCAGAGGCTATCCTCAAAACAGTAGTCGACTGTTAAGGATGGTTTGGCTTTGCTCCCCAATCCAGAAGGTCCAGTGCCAGTAAGATGGCTCATGGTGTACGGGCTCTTGCTGACTCACCTGCTGAAAGGAAAGAACATACTCACTCAAGCTGTCCTGTGATCTCCACACGACACAATGGCATGTGCATGTACAAACATACACATACATACATTCTGTGATGGGTTTTCTTGGTTGTCAACTTGACTCCATCTGAAATTAACTAAAACCCCAAAAGGTAGGGTACACCCATGAGGGATTTTTCCTTAATTTGAAGTAGGAAGATCCACTTCTAATCCAGATCTTTAAGGTAGGAAGAGATGCCTTTAATCCAGATCTTTTGATCTGGGAAAAGACACCGCTGTAGTAGGCTTTCTCAGACTGCCAGTCCCCAAATTATGACATGGAGACTTAGTATTATGTTCGGCCTTATCCTATGGTTGTCCCACTAGCTCTTATAACTTATTTTAATCGGTTTCTCTTCATCTACGTTTTGCCTTGGGGCTTTTTACCTTTTTATCATTCTGAGTTTCCTACTTTCCTGCTTCCTCTGTGTCTAGCTGGCCCCTGGTGTCTTCCTTTCTTTCTCCCTGGTTCTCTCTCGAGCCTAGATTCCTCTTCCTACTTGTTCTCTCCGCCCACCAGCCCCACCTATCCCTCTACTGCCTAGGGATTGGCCATTCCGCTTTTTATTAGATCAATCAGGTGCCTTAGGCAGACAAGGTGAAACAAATGCAACATATCCTTACATAGTTAAACAAATGTAGCATAAACAAATGTAACATATCTTTACATAGTTAAACAAATACAACACATCATTACACAGTTAAACAATTGTTCTGCAACACAAACAAATGAAGCACATCTTTACATAGTTAAATATTCTATTCTGCAATACACACCTTTAATCTGGGCCACACCTTCTGCTGGAAGCCTATATAAGGACATGGAAGATGGAGGCTTTTGCTCTTTGCCTGTTTTCTCTTACCTTGCTTGCAATTCCATTTCTTCACTGGCATTGGAGTCCACTTCTTCTGGATTCCAGAATATACTGAAGACCAGCTGAGACATCCAGGCTTGTGGACTGAGCAACTTATGTATTTCTGTATTCTTGTACTTTCCATTCATAGCTTGCCATTATTGGATTAGTTGGATCACAGCCTGTAAATATACATATGGGATTTATTAGACTATATATAGTCTCTACATATATATATATATGTGTATGTATATATATTGAGAGAGATTTATTCTGTAAGTTCTGTTACTCTAGAGAACTCTAATGCACATGTATACATGCATACATACATACATACATACATACATACTATCTTAGGGTTTTATTGATGTGAAGAGACACTATGACCATGGCAACTCTTACAAAGAAAACATTTAATTGGGGTAGCTCACTTACAGTTTCAGAGGTTCAGTCCATCATCATCATGACAGAGAGCACAGTGGCATGTGGGTAGACATGGTGCTGGAGTAGTAGCTGAGAGTCCTACATCTTGGAGGCAACAGAAAGTCAACTGAGACAATGGGTGTTATCCTGAGCATAGGAATCCTCAAGGCCTGCTCCCACAGTGACACACTCCCTCCAACATGGTCATACCTACTCCAACAAAGCCATACCTGTGAATGTGCCACCCCCATGAAATTATGGGGCCAATAACATTCAAACAGCTACACACACACACACACACACACACACACACACACACACGTAAATTTTAATTAAAAACAAAAAGCATTCAAACCCCTGTAAAGGAAGTGCCCAACTCAAAGTGAGTCTTGTCTGTCCTACTTTATCAACAGTTGATAAAAATGAAGACAGTTTGAGGTCTAGGTTACAGCAGGCCCTAAAGTCAAATATGTTATTGAGCAAACAGTTCAGGCTAACCTCTACCCAAGCCTCTGCTGTGTCACTCAGCTGCACCTGAGGACAAGCATTCTGACCATTGCCTTGTTTACCAAGAACTCTTCATGACATATGGGAAAACACACACAAGCAGGTGGCTGTAGCACTGTAGGTTGGGAGCGTTGCTGAAGACCAGCAGTGACATGATGGGTGAATGTCTTTCTGTACGCTGTGAATTTGTGTTGCTCTGATTGGTTGATAAATAAAGCTGTTTGGCCAATGGTGAGGCAGAATAGGGTTAGGTGGGACATTCTAACTAGAGAGGAGGAAGATGAAAGGCAGAACAGAGAGGAGATGACAGCCGCCACCAAAGGAACAACATGCCAGCAGACCGATAAGCCATGGCCATGTGGCAACTTATAGATGAATAGAAATGGGTTAATTTAAGATATAAGGACTAGATAGCAAGAAGCCTGCCATGGCCACACAGTTTATAAGTAATATAAGTCTCTGTGTGTTTACTTAGGTCTGAGCAGCTACTGGGCCCGGGCAGGACTGGAAAAAACTCCAGCCACAGTGACAGAAAATCCTCCTGTGAAAAAGGCCCCAAGACTGGACCCCATTGTTCATTTTATCTGAAAGGAGAGATGGCTAGAGTCTTCTGTATTGAACACTGGGTGATCAGGATTCAGAGGAAAAACACTGAAAACCAGTAGTAAAGAGACAAAGATACCTGGCTGTAGGCTTCCCTGTGTGTATGAAGGCAAGTATGTGTGAACCACACAGATTGTGATATTTGAGTAAGACAGATGACTTAACCGTGGGCATGCCTTTTTCTCACCCAGCCAACTTTGCTCATCCTTGCCTGATGGGCTGGTCAAGAAAGTAGCATTTTGTAAAGATCAAGCTAGTGGGTGGCTCAGCATCAGGATTTCTACTCAGTGTGACTATTTGGCTACTGCCACTGCTGAGGACACACAGTAGGGCAGCCAAGGGACCACATTGTGCCTTTACTGTGATAATTTTCAAGGCATGTGACTTGGTGGCAGGGTGGTCATGTTGGAATGTTGCCATCACAGGAGCAGCAGTATTTTGTCCTCAGTGAAACAGAAATTTCCTGTCAGTCAGTTTGAGCTGCCGTAGAAAACCACAGAGTGGGTCATTTATAAACAACAAGATGCATTTCTCATGGTTCTGGAGGCTAAAAACTCGAAGATCAGAGTGCCAGTGTTTGATATGTCTGGTGAGTAACTTCCTGCCAAATTGTAACATAGCCGGAGAAGTAAAGAGCAAAGGAATGGACAGTAGCTATTCTGGTTTGAAGGTTAAATGTCTCCACAGGACCCTGTTTGGGCATTTGGTCCCTGGTTGATGGCACCTTGGGGGAGGTAGGAGAAGATGCAGGCATGATTTGGCAGCCAGCCCACTTGGCATACTGCCTTCCAAATAAGAAGCCTGGAGCCCCAGGAGTCAGAACCTTGAATTCTGAAGTAGTGTGAGTAGCCACTAGCTGGCTCCTCCATCTCCTTTAAAGTGCTCCTTCGGCACAGAGCCCTGGTGGTATGAGTGCTCACTACCCAATCCGAGGTAATGTGATGACCAATCAGTCAATAGGCTTCCACCCTATAAGTGGTTCCTCACGTGCAAGAAAGCAGACACTGGTCCCTGAAACCAATCTCTGGAATGGTTCTTCTCTGTGCGACTTACCAAACCATGGACATCGCTGTCTTCTCAGGGGGTGCCCCGGTAACAGCGGCGAGGGAGGCTGTGGGAGTTCTGTGGTGTGTCTTGGCTTGTTTCTCAGCTCTCCTCACCATTGGTTTGGAGAGCACCTCCCCGGTGCTGCTGAGTCATCTCACTCATGACCTGCTCTTTGTCTTCCAAAACCATGTTGTTGCTTGTCTCATTCTCTTCCCACTAGTAGATTTCTTCCCATCAAGCCATTTCTTTATACTCATTTAAGGAGTTTATGAATGGATATACACGAATGTACCCAACCCAGTACATCATGTTCAACCAAATATTCAAAAAAAATCGTAGAGGAAGAAAGATTCATTCTTGGCTCATGGTTTTCAGGGTTTCAGTCAGTGGTCAATGGGTTCCATCACTTTGGATGGAAGCTGAGGCAAAAATATTGGAAAGAACATGTGTCAGAGAAGGCATCTCACTTCATAGCGGTTGGACACAGGGTTGGCTAGACAGAGACAAAGATTGGAGTCCCAAAGATTTACTTTCTCGAGCCTCTACCTCCATGCCCCAGCAGAAATGATGACAGCTGAGTGAAGATGAATACTCCTATTCGGTCAAATTCTCCATGCTCTCAGCCAGCCCTAAACTGAGTATTTGGCCTTTGGTTTTAAGACTAGTAGGTACCACCCAGAAGGCTTCCCACTATTGCATGTTCTACTTTAGTGACTGGGGGCAAGGGACTGGTCCAGGCCTCTCTTCCCTCCCATAGTTCCCTAAGCATTCAGAGGTAAATTGGGGGTATTGACCCTTAGATCCCCATTACTTTCTGTTGCCTGCTTGCCATAATGGTGGAAAGTGCTGGAGCTTGTGTATCTAGTGCCTGTCACATTTCCCCTACATAGCTCAGAGCTGGTGGGGTCTGCCTTTGAGAAAGTGGTATAGGAATACATATTCCCACTGTCCATAATACTGTGTGGGTGACTGCTTTCCACATTTACAGCTCCTGTCTCCTACTTTGTATAGTTATTATCCTGTGAAAAATAAACACCTCCTCATCTTCCTCCCTCGGATACTCCCACACACCTCCACAGGTAGAGATGGAAGTCTCAAAGACATTCTAGATATGGCGTTTCTTACCCCTCTCTCAGTCCATTTGACCTCACAGCCACAGTTGGTCTTACTAATCTTTAAAAATGAGGAGCACTCCATCAGATGCCTCCTAATTCATAATTTATAGGTGTCTCATTCATAACTGCCTCTTCCCCACTCCAAATTCAGTGGCCGTGCAGGAGAGGAGGGGCAGCAATTACTCATGATAACTTTATTAGCTATAATTTGCATTTATCTTCTGAAAGGACAGAGTGATGCTTCTGGGAGCTACATATTAAATCCAAGGGCTTATACTTGACCCTGCCCTGATCCATTCCACGCACAGCAGTGTCCTTTCTTGCCTGGAAGGATGGCTACAATTTGTCACTACACAAATTATACTGTACTTGATGTTGACATTCTTTTATCAGATAAATTACCTGGACCTATTATGCTGAAGGCAATTTCCATGAAAATTTCATATTGTGAAAATCTTAGTTTAAGTTGAAGAGTGGAAGGAGTGAATAGAGAAGCCTGGGTCCTGGTTGTCTATTTCCAGGCATGGTCCCAGAATAAACCAGCCTTTGTGGCTTCCAGTTTGCTGCATGTTTCCAAACTCCAGCCACCAGTCCTTGCTTGGAGATGGGACTGTGGAATCCTGCATACAGGGACATACCTGTCCACCTCTGCGTCCTACTGGGTCACTGGGGAAAGCTGCAGCTGAGTGATCCCTCTTCTACTCCCACTGGAAAACAGGAAGTGATATCAAAACATTAATTCGAGCAATGTTTAGAACTTAATCACAAAAGCTTAAGAAAATGTGATATTGGCATGATAATTTCGTCTCTAAGAATCACCCATTTCCCCTGATAGGCCACAAAATTGGAGGAAAAATTGAAAGGGTCTGTGTTATTGTTTTGTTTTGTTTTTAAAAATTCTTTCTTGCCCAAGAATAACGTACGTTCACTGTGAAATTTATTTAAAAAAATTTAACTTTTTGAAAAAAAGATTTTGGTTTTAATTTGAACCATGTGGCTATTTCTGTGGGTATATTTGTGCCTGTGAATACAGGAACTCATGGAGGCCAGAAGCTATCCCTAGAGTTGGAGTAGCAGGCAGTTGCTGGGAACTGAACTCAGGTCCTCTGCAAGATCAGTGCATGCTTTTAACTGTTGAGCCATCTCTTCAACCCACTGTGGAACTTCTCAGATTTTAAGAAAGTAAAACTAAGATTTGAATGCAAACTTCAAGCTTCCTTTTTCCGAGAGAAGCGTGCTAAGGAGTGGGCGACTCCTTCTCACCTGCCCCTGTGCACAGGCTACATTTACAAGAAAGGCTCCAGAGAATTATCTTCTTCTTAAGGGGTCTGAAATTTCCTAGTGAAAAAAATATACTCCCTCATGAAATGTTTATTCACAGCTTCTATTCTACACATGCGTGACTATAATGGATGGACTAGTCAGCAAAGGTCAAAGGTGAACTCTGGTAAAGACAACATTTCGGAGGATGGGGAGATGGCTAGCTGCTAAAGTGTTTCCCATACAAGCATGGGGGTCTGGATTTGGATCTCCAGTAGCTGTGTGTACACCTGTAATCCCAGCACCAGGGAAGCAAAGACAGGGGGCCAGTCTAGTGGAATCAGTGAACTCCAGGTACAATGAGAGAGTCTGTCTCAAAAAACAAAGTGGCAGCCAGGCGTGGTAGTGCATGCCTTTATTCCTAGCACTGGAGAAGCAGAGGCAGGGGGATCTCTCCGTGAGTTCAAGGCCAGCCTAGACTGTGTAGATAATTAGTTCTAGGACAGCTGGAGCTATGTAGAGACCCTGCCTCCAAAGGAAAAAAAAAAGTGGAGAGCAATGGAAGAAGACATCTGATCTTTGACTTCCATTCAATCTAACACAAAATACACACACACACACACACACACACACACACACACATACACACACACAGAGAGAGAGAGAGAGAGAGACAGAGACAGAGACAGAGAGACAGAGACAGAGACAGAGAGAAAGACAGAGACAGACAGACACACAGACAGGACAGAGCGGCAGAGAGACAGAGACAGAGGTAGAGATGTTTTAGCCTGCCTGTGTCAGCTGCCCTCTGGACATCCTAAAATTATTTTAATAATTTGTTCTAAATCTTTTAACAACCTTTCATCACTTACTTTTTGTAAGCAGACAGGTAGTTTGATCAGATGAATAGAAAACATGATGATTTTCTTTTTGTTTTCATTTTGTTTTGTTTTGAGACAGGGTCCTAGCCAGGAACTCACTATGTAACCCAAACTGGCTTTGAACTCTTGGCAATTGCCCAGCCCCAGCCTTCTGAATGCTGGGGTTTTAGGCATGAGCCTCCATACATGGTTGAGAACTTGATGGTCTTTAACTCAAGCCATTGATTTAATGAATGCTAAAGGGCACAGTTAAGAGTATTCCAATTGTCTAAAGACATATTTGACCCATTTCAGTCACAGTCCTTGCTGACCTTGCCAGCAGACTTATAAACCCAGGTCCTTCATTTGTGTCCTGAGAGCAGCAACAGCCCTCACAAGGCTATGATGAGAGGTAACGGGAGGATTCAGTTTAAGTTTTGAGCCTAGGACTTGATACAAAAGATGCAATTTGAAATGGGATTTATATTATATTTCTGTAGCTATCATAAAGCTTCACCCCAAGATTTCCACTGGAAAGCATAGCATCGGTTTAACATGTGGTTATTCACTAGCTAATGAGCAGCCTGAAGTGAGCTTGTCTGCCTTTGCTTAAATAGCTGCCACAGTGGCTCTGAGGGAGTCCCAGATGCAAAGCAGGGCAGAGTGTCTGGCCTTGTACAAGATGAGACGGGAAGTGACATATCCCTGGCCTTGTACAAGATGAGACGGGAAGTGACATATCCCTGTTCTGGGCAGCAGGGTAGGCACAGGTGTTTTCTTGACATTTCTTCACATACAGAATGGGAAGAAGATCCACAAACAGAACGGAGGACATGGTCTAGCTGCTGCCTTTGCCAAGCCAGTGTGATCTAGGAGATTGCTATCCAGCCATTTTCTTTGCCTGTTCAGTGCCACAAGGATTTGGATTCAACACTCTTCAAACTTTTCAGTGAGATGCTGCACATGTGGGTTTTTTTTTCCAAATACGATAAATAAAACCTTGTTTGTTACTATATATTGAGCGTCTACATGGAATCCGTTGGTTTAGATGCAGAACTGAGGCATAAGTGCTGTGGAAACTGCTTACTGGGAGCTCAGCTCTTTGCAACCACACATCTTTCACGTGGATGATGAATTGGTTTTGTGTAAATCTGCCTTTGTGGCACACGTGATCTCACTTCTATGGTGAGGAAGGAGCGAATGCCGAATAATCGGTGGCACTACGTCACCGGCTGACACCTAGGGGAGACTCAGCAGACCTTAAAACGTGAAATGACAAACAGTGGCCGCTGAGCATTCACAGTAATAAGAAAATAGGCCATTGCCATGAATTTTGCCAAGAGTGGTTAAAACTCCTTAGACTTTTAGTCTATGTGATCAAGGAGACAGATTATTTCCGAAATAAAACCAACTCAGTAAGTTCCATGTAGACACCCTTTAGCAGGTACATAGTTGCTACAGGGGGAAACCTGGACATTGGAGTATGCGTGTGCACATTTGTGTATGTGTGCGCACACGCGTGCATGCGCCTGTATGTGCTCGCATGTGTGTATGTATGTGTGTGCATGTGTATGTGTGTGTGTGCACGTGTGTATGTGTATGTGTGTGGCTCAGAGGTCAACTTTCAGTACTCAGCTCTCTCCTACTGTGTGGGTTCTGAGGATTGAGCTTATGTTATCAGGCTTGGCACCAAGTGCCTTTACCCACCAAACCATCTCAGCCATCTTTAGTTCAGTGCTTGATCTGCTCTCCAGGATGTCTTGTTTGCTTACAGATAAGCAAGTTTATATGGGGCAAAATTAAAATTTCACATTAATTTTACAAGAGACTGTATGGTGGTATTAACAGTTTCCTTCATGTTGGAACTCAAAATGTTTGTATTCAGTTGTAACCTCCAGCTCCTGCACAGTCTGAGAAACCCCATCTCTCTCTCTCTCTCCAAACCCCACCCTCTCAGAGAATCTCCAACAAAGAAAAGGCACCAAAAAGCCCAGTTCCGCATTTCTGGCCTCTGCGGCAGCTTTTCCCCTGAAGTTGCCAGCAGACCAAGTTCCCGTCTAAAGCGGTCAGCTTTGACCACACTTGGGCACAAACCCAACATGTGGTAGGCACATCATCACCCCTCACCTGCAGGCTATATAACCTCCCTACTTTAGTTTGGGTGTGTGGCTTCTCCAGCCTCAGTCTCTGGGACTGGAGAACTCACCCAGGAGTAGTTTTGTACAAATAAACCTGCTCTTTTACTTTTTCAATTTGGCTTGATCTGGCCTCACTTCCTCGGTGGAGAAAACTATTATTGGGCTACAGAAAACCTATTAGTTTGTACCGACTTTGAAAAAAACTAAAAGGTATGGTATGTCAATTTCAGATATTTCATAACAGGAAATATAATGCTTACTTATACCAGATATTGTCTGCTCTTACAATATCAGTGTAAAAATCCCAAAGACAGACCATGCTCTGGAATTCTGTGTATCTGTCAAACAGTACATCATTAGCTTGCCTCACTTGCTGCCTTTAGCTGTCTTATTGTAAATGTTCTCAACTACTGTTGTTCGTTTATATTTAGGGTTGGGGTGGAAATAAAGCTGAAGGCAACTGGAAGCAATGAGGGCATGGGACAGCCAGATTGTGGCTGAGATGAGCTTGTGTGGGGCTCTGGATTTTCTGGGATTCAGAAGTCAGGGTGGGTGATCAAGCTTCCAGCTCGTTCAGTGCCTTGTCTTCCCATACAGCCCTTCAGTGGCATCTGCAGATCACGTGGTTTTTCTAGAGGGAATATGTGAGCATTTTATTCCTAATTTCAGGTCCTCCTCATGACCCTTTGTGCTTGGGAAAGTGCCTAGAATTCATATCTTAACTAGCTAGCTGCCTCAGACCCTGGCAGACCTACCTCTCCTGCCCTTCATCTTTCTTTGGGATCCCACAGTCCTAGGGAGCACACATAGGCAGCTTACCTGGCAAGCCAGGCTCCACTGTGACTAGACACACACTTTTGCCCAGCTACTTCTTCTACCTTCCATTCTTTGTACTTAAATTTTTTCGAGTGTGTATGTGCGTGTACATAGGTGTACATTTGGAGGTCAGTTTCAGGTATCATTTCTCAGCTGCCAATCACCTTAGTTTTTGAAATAGTGTCTCTATCTGGCATAGAACTCTTTGAGTAGGTGTGTCTGAATGGCCAGTGAGCCTCATGAATCTGTCTGTTCTCTGCCTCTCCAGTGCTAGGGTGACAAGAGCATGCTACCACTCCCGGATATTGTACATGGACGCTGGGGATCAAACTCAGGTCCTCATGTTTGCAAGCACTTTACCTACAGAGTCATTTCCGTTCTTGATAAACACTCCTAACAATAGAACCATAAGCCCCCCAGAGAGTATGAAAGCTTATTTTCAGCTATCTTTTAAGGAGGGCAGCTACCAATGTCAAGTTTAGGGAACTAGCATGGTATTTGAGATACTGCTGTGGAACATGACACCCAGGTTTGTTCTTCTAGGTCCCACTTGCCCACTGTGAATTGGAAGCTTGTTTTTAACTCTGAGCAATTCTTTCTCTCTTTTAATACGGTATTTGCTTATTTACTGCGTGCATGTTTGTGTGCGCCTACATGTGTGTATGTGTGTGGTGGGCATGTGCCACAGCATGCATGTAGAGGTCAGGGGACAACTTTTAGGAGTTAGTTCTCTCTTTTCACCTTGCAGAACCCAGGAATCAAACTCAAATGTTAGGCCTGGTGGTGAGTGTCTTTGTCCAACCAGTTGTCTTGCCAGCCTGTGTCTTCACTTTCCTCTCTCTCTCTTTTTAATTCTCTCTCTCTCTCTCTCTCTCTCTCTCTCTCTCTCTCTGTGTGTGTGTGTGTGTGTGTGTGTGTGTGTTGTCTGCATGCACGAAAGCTTGGGGACTGAAGAAGCCAGAAGAAGGTGTCAGCTCCCCTAAGACTGAAGTTACAGATGGTTGTGAGCTGTCAAGTGGGTGCTGGGACCCAAACCCAAGTCCTCTGGAAGAGCAGCCAGTGTTCTTAACCACCGAGCCATCTCCCCAGCCCTATATCCATTTTCTTGCCCCAAAAAGTGGGGCTGATCGCAGCAGAGACGTCAAAAGGCTCCCGTGAGAGTTAAATAGGGGCACGCGCAGAGCATCAGCCCGGTGCTGACTCATTAGCACGCACACAGTGAGCACCCGCGATTATTAGGACACACTGACTCATCTGTGTGCCTGTCGCCTCTCCTTATTTCTTCAGCTGAGAGAGCTGAGATGCTAAGAGTCATGTCACACATCAAGCCTGCCTCACAAGAAACAATAGACGGCAAGACAGGGTGTCAAATTGGCATAATAGTCAGTGGACCGCACTGATGTTCTCCCAGAACCTTAGAATTAGAGTAATACCCACTGTGATTAGAGTGTGCGCCCGGCCTCTCCTCCTCCTCCTCCTCCTTTATCAAAAGTTGCTAATACACTCTGAATATTTCATCACTTTGAGCTGCTCACTAATGCTCAGCACTTCTAGAGGGGGATGGAGCACCCTCTCCTCACAACAGCAACAAAATACTGAAAATGAAAAATCCTCATTAAAGAATATTAATACTCATGAATTAAGAAAAACAAAAGGAGAAATTGTCTGGAATAAATTCAGATCACCCTTTGATTCTGTCCACTGAAACGTATAAATGACTGCTCCACTAGACAGAGGTGGTGTGGACCAGAATAGGGGTTCCGGATCACAGCCTGGGCTTTTTACCCCCAGGTCTTTACTTCAGGCCAGCCTCACCTGTCCTCAGCCTGCAGCTGGATAACTGAGTGATGAGAACTGGCATGAAAGTTATCATTCAGTGCAACACAAAAGCACAAAACCACATGCTCACAGCTCTTCTTCCCCAAGAGAAAAGACGATGTCATCAACAAGCCAGACACCTGGAGAGCTGGTCTCAGCCTTTGCTGTGAGAAGCCATGTGATTTCAAACGAGGTACACATTGAAAATGCACAACAATTATGTCTTAGTCTGAGTTTCTATTGCTGTGATAAAACACCATGACCAACATCAACTGGTGAGGAAAGGGTTTCTTTCATCTTGAGTCCATCATCCAGGAACTCAAGCAGGGCAGGAGCCTGGAGGCGGGAACTGAGCAGAGGCCATGGAGGAATATTGTTTACTGACATGTCTCTCACGGCTTATTCAGTCTGCTTTTTGTACAGGCTGAGCAAGCCTTATAAGCTTGCTCCCTTATAACTCCCAGGACCACCTATCTAAGGGTGACTCCACCCTCAGTGAGCTGGGCCCTCCCATATCAATCATTAATCAAGAAAATGCTCCACAGACTTGCCAACAGGCCAATCTGGTAGGGGCAATCTAATGGAGGTTTCTTTTCCCTAAATGACTGTAGTCTGTGTCAAGTTGACACAGACTAGCCAGCACAAATTATATGTGAATGCACGCCTACAGATACTGACAGAGGCACCTTCGGACTAGCTGCAGCTACTTTCGTTCATACCAAACAATTAGACTTCTAAATTCTATTCTCAATGAATGGGAGCATAGAGGGATACAAAGAAACCATTTGACATCTTCCTTCCTTTTCCTTCCTTCCTTCCTTCCTCCCTTCCTCCCTTCCTCCCTTCCTTCCTTCCTTCCTTCCTTCCTTCCTCCCTCCCTCCCTCCCTTCCTCCCCCCCCCTCCCTTTCTTCTTCTTGCCTCCTGTTTTTCCTAGCTGTGAGCCACAGATACTCACTAGGACCATGGGTGGCCAGCATACTTGAGAAGCCGCTCATTGTGAAAGTTAATTTTAGTTGCCAACATTATTGGATTAAAGCAAGCCTTTGGGTGTTGTCCATGAAGTCATTTCTAGAGAATATTAACTAAGCCATGAAGACCTGCTCTGAATATGGTTGACACCATCCAATGAGCTGGTATTATAGACTACATGCAAAAAGAAAAAGTGAAAAGCCAACTGAACACTAGTTTCTCAAATTCTCTACTTTCTAGACAATCCACCCAGATGTGGGCAGGCAGCCTCACAGTTCCGGGGCCACAGGCAAGAGTGGCTCCTGCCTTCGCGCCTTGCCCACCTTGTTGGACTGCTTGTCAAACTAGGAACCAGATTGAGCCTTGCCCCTCAGATGCTTCTCGGTGGATGTTTGGTAAGAGCAACGAGAACAGGAATTACTACAGTTCAAAAAGTAAAAAATGCCACAGAAGCAGAAACCACGGTTTTTAGAAACAGTTCACGAAGCAAGTTAGCAATGTGATACCACTGTGCTTACTTTACAAGGGGTTAGCTCATGTCGGTGAGCAAAGACTGGCAGAGAAATGTCAGCAATCCTGAGATTTGGGGTGATTTTTCCTATTTTATGGTGAATCACTTGCCATATTTCCTATAATGAATATAAATAATATCAACTGTCAGCAAAGAAGAGATTGTAAATAAAATTTTATTAGGGAATTTTTTTTTCATTTTAATCTACTGGTTAGAAATACAATTTAAGTTCAGACATGCTGTAAGGCAACACACTTAGTGTAAACAGCCCTAAAATTAAACAGTTTTCTGTCCTCTTCTAGATGCTAGTCCTCAGTGAGGGAGAGGCCCCACAGGGGGTGTAGAGAGGCTGTATTTTGTATGTTTTTCCTGTGCTTTTTCCATAGGAAGGAATAGTATTCAGTCATAAAAAGGAACGAAATACCTACACCCCACAACACAATTGAAACTTGTGCCTCGTGAGAGAACCAGTCACCAAAGGTCACGTACTGGGTGGTTTGATTTATGTGACTTATCTAGAACAGGAAAAGCCACAGAGAAAGCAGATTAGCATCTACTTAGGGCTGAAGGTTTTGTAGAGTTCTTTTGATTTATCTGCAGTATTTTGAGCAGATCCCTTTGCATAGCTTTCTAGCAATTGTTCCTCTTATTACATTATATATGCATAACTACGGCAGTCTGCCGTCATTTTAGCAGTTCAGTTGAAGTAACACCATCTTAACTCCCAGTCTCACGTCCCTTTAACATCTGCCACTTATAACTGTCTTAAATATTCTTCTCTGCATAGTTACAGCCACATCAGACAATGTTATAATTTACTTCAATTATCAAATATAATTGAGTCAATTCAAGAGGCGATGGAAAGCCCGTTATATTCAGTCCTACTTTGTTCACTCTGTTATTTCTTCTGCTCTGGTCCTTTCTTTGAGGGCTCTTGTATTTTATTATTATTATTATTATTATTATTATTATTATTTTTGTTGCAGAACTGCATGTATGCACTCTTTTCCCCAGGAAGCCTGCTTGCAACAGTCTCCTGGCTTGCCACCCTTGAGAATGTTGATTTCCCCACGTTTCCCAGAGGATGTTTTTTGCTGAGGATGGGATCCAGAGCTGCAGGGTCTTCTCTCAGCACTTGAAAATACTCTGCCGCTTTCTTCGGGCCTCCCATGGTTTGGGTTGAGAAATCTGCTGTGATTCAAGTTGACTTCCACGGTAAAGAACATAGAACTTTTCTGTAGCTGCTTAAAGAAGGGTTTTGTTAGGGCTGGGGAGATGGTTTGGTTAGAGCATATGCTTCGAAAACCTGAGGGCCCCGGGTTTGATCCCCAGCATCCACATGTTAGCTAGACGTGGCTGTGTCTGCTGGTTCCACAGAGGGGTGAGCATAGAGACAGGAGGACTGCTGGGGCTTCTTGGCCTTACCCTCTAGCTGAGAAAAGGAGCTCCAGGTTCAGTGAGACATCCTGTCTTCAGGAGTTAAGGGGGAGAGCCAGAGAAGGGAAGGCCAGACATCTCCTCTAGCATCTGATAGTGTTTAAGTACTGTGTTCTTTCTGTTCTTCTGGAACTCTCTCTTTTTAATTAACTTTTTCTTAATCATTTGAGAATTTCATACATTCCCACAGTGTGTTTTGATCATATTCACCCCCACTTTTCTCCCAACCCTTCCCAGACCCAAACACACCCCACCTCTTCCCAACTTCATGCCCTCTTTTGTGTAAATAACCCATCCAGTCCAATTTGTGTTGCCCACATATCCCGTGGGTGCAGAGCCATCTGCGGGAACATGGTCAACCTACCAGGGGGTCACACCCTTAAAGAAAACTGATTCTCCTCCCCCTAGAAACCATCATCTGTCAATAGCTCTGCTCATGAGTCCTTCCCCCTTCACGCTATAATGCGACTGCCTTGAACTTGTGTAGGTCTTGTGCAGGCCACCACAACTGCTGAGCTTACCAATGCAGAGGTCCTGTCATGTCCAGAAGACACTATTTTGTCCCAATCCTCCCAAGACTTCTGGCTCTCACACTCTTTCTGCCTCCTCTCCAGTGATGTTCAAAGAGCCTTGGCGGAAGCTGTAATACAGATGTCCCTTTTGTGGCTGTTCACTCCCCAGACACTTACTCTATATTAACTTTTATCCACTGCACCACGAACCTCCTCTGATGACATGGGGAGATGCTCTAATCATTGGGAATAGACAAATTTAGAGGGAAGTTTGAAGGACCTTCATTCTTACAGAATTCTCTTGACAAGTGTGTTCGATGTTTTGCTGTAGTCTCACAGGCCAGAGCCTTCTGAGGAACCAGCCCTTACCTGTACCTGCCTCTGGTTCTCTCAAGGTAGAAAACAGCCATATGCCAGCAGTTCCCAGAAATGAATATGGTATGAAGAGCCTGCTGACGCTGGAGAAGATGATTGTCTTTGAGGTGCACAGTACATGGACCAAATCCTTGAAGAAAAGCTGAGCATGCTGGTATTGTCCTTGGTGAATTCAGGAAGCTACTCTCAGCCCAGGCAGGAACAGAGAGCTCCTTAGGCAGGCCACCTACATACCCAAGGTACATGTAGCTTGAGACTTTAGAGGCTAGGAAGTCCTGAGCACGACAGACCTTTACACCTGCCACATTGAGTGGAGTCACACATAAGCATGAGTGGGAAAGTACACTGGTCCCTACTCTCTTTCTGTGAAGAACTATGTCCTGACCGCTCCCTCTGGCCCTCCTGCCCTCTAAGACCATCTCTTAAAGGCTTCATCTCCTCATATTGCTACAATGCCATTACATTTCAATACGACTTTTGAAGGATATTTTTAAGACACAGAATTATAGGACACAATTTGTCCAATTCCTCACAAGTTAGGCACCAAATTATCTTCTGATCTGCAAGTCATTGGTAGGTACACATAGAAAAGAGATGAACACTTGTCAATACTTGTAAAATGGCCAATGTAGCACTATCACAGTAACCAGGTAAAATAATAGAAATATTCATCAGTTGATAAGCAAAGTACATGCTGAGCATACAGTGGAATATAAGTCAGTCATAAATGGAATGTGGATGGAGCTCAGGAATCCTGGGCCATGGAAGAGACAGAAGCCAAAGGTCCCAATTTTGTGACTCAATTAACATGCAGGGCCTGGAACAGGGAAATCCAGGGAGATAGAAACCAGTGGTTTCTAGGAACTAGGTGTCAGGGGGAACCCCTAAAGGGTATGAGGGTTTCTCCTGGAGCAATGAAGCTGTCTTGGAACTTGATGGAAGGGGGTGCTAGGCAGCAATCTGTGTTACCAAGTGCCATTGGGTAATTTGTTCAACATTTGTTATGTAAACTTCACATCATTAAAAAAAAATCATCATGCATATTCATTATACAAGGTACTTTGTTGCAAAAGGCAATTTTCATAAAAGCATATGTTATACACTGAGCACATACCCTCTAAGCCCTCATACTTCCCTTTTTCACTCCTCTCCCCCATTAGTCCCTTGGTCCCTGTGCAGGTTAGTTTTATGTCAACTTGACCCAAGTTAGAGTCATTTTGGAAGAAGAAATCTCAATTAAGAAAATATCCCCACAAGACTGGCTTCTGGACAAGCATGTAGAACATTTTCTTGATTGGTGGTTGATGGGGAAGGGTCCAGCTCACTGTGAGTGATGCCACCCCTGGGCAGGTTATCATGGGTGCTAGAAGAAAACAGGATGAGCAAGCCATGAGGAGCAAGCCTGTAAGCAGCACCCCTCTATGGTCTCTGCTTCAGTTCCTGTTTCCAGATTCCTGCTGTGTTTTGAGTCCCTGCCTTTACATCCCTCAGTGATGGGCTTTTATCTAGAAGTATAAGATGAAATAAACTGTTTTCTCTCCAAGTTACTTTTAGTCATGGTATTTTATCACAGCAATAGAAACCCTAAGACAGTCTCCTAGAAAATTTAATTATTCTTTCATGTCATATATACCTACATGATTTTATTATCTATGTAAAAATCTAGAAACTGCAAGAGCAGAAAACCTGATATTTGTCTTTCTAAGAGTGGCTTAATTTGCTTAATGTGATTATCTCTGGTTGGATCCGTTTTCCTGTGACCCACACAACTTTGTCCTCTTTAATGGCTGAAAAGAATTCTACTGTGTGTATAAACCACCTTTTCCTTGTCCATTCTGCTGTTGTTGGACATTTAGCTTAGTTCTGTAAGTTCACTATTTAATCTTAAATCCTTTTTAAGAAGTATAAGAAGATTGCACTTCCCAGAAGTGTATAAGCAGAATGTATTTCATAAAATCGTGCGTGTTTTCTACCCACACACAATGGCACAATGGGCAAAGAAGACGTTACAGACAGAGGCCGCCCCTCCGTTTCTGCAAAGCAGCTCCTATGTCTCTTTCCTCCAGTTATAGCCTCTCTATAAACAGACACAAAACGCTTGGCTAATTCCCTGATTTTGATCAACACTGTGGCAAAGACACTGTTATAACAGTAACTCCCACAACCTTGTGATATCCAGGCAGATGCTGACAACCAGAAAGCCAGAGACGCGTCCACGTGTCTAAGGAGAGGCAGCGTCTTCCTTTTCAGGCAGAAAACAGAAGGTCGATATGAGTGCTGCCATTTTGTCTTGCTCTGAGTGAAAGGCTGTCCGGAGACATTAGAGAAAAACAAGAGTGCATCTGAAGGCTTCCCCAGGCCCAGCCCACAGCACCACAGCATGGAGATGTCCCACAATGCAGTGCTGTTTCCCAGCCTGCCTGTGTAATGTCTGAAAACCCAGATGTGCCTGACAGCTGTGGATGGCCATTTCCATGTTTGCACAAACCCAGAGCACACAAAGATCTCTGTGGACTTCAGAGCAGGGTGTGGTTGTGTTCGGGGAACCTAAGGAACTATAGTGCCACTTAGGTGTCCCCACCATATGGCAGAGAGACTGCATACAGACACTAGTGGGCAGATCCACACAGCATTGTGCCCTTTGCAAGTGGTGACACAGAGATGAGCATCTCTGTGACTGTGGAGGTGGCCTGTTCTGCACATCTTGATGTTCCTGCCTGGCTTCCTTGTCTGCATAGGTGACCACTGAGTCATTTAAAGCTTAACTACTTGGCCCTGGTAAAATGCCTTAGAGTGGGGGCTCCAGAAGAGTGAGGGTTCCAACACAGTCCCCACTTCACTAGGTCTTTGGAGATGGGAGGAAGGGCTCCTCTAGTTGACATTGAGTCTTGCTCAGGCTGAGAGTTTTACCAACGGCTAGGGATGTCTTCTGCCACACTCCCCAGACCCGGAGGAGCAGATGAATCCAGAAGAACAGAGCTTTTGCTTTGCAACTTCCAGAACCACCACAACTTCATCTCAGCTCTGCACCTTGCTGGGGTCCCTTCTCTGATGCATTCCACAGCTGCCCTCCTGAGAGAAGACTATGTATGGCCCGGGAAGGCAATTGATCTAATCTGGCTGCCTGGTCTCTCTCCAGTATAACAGTTGGGTAGCAATGGTGTCAACGGGCAGAGTTTTCTTCTTAAAATTTGTGTTTCAGCCACAGTGGGTGTTGTGGCGCATGTCTGTGATCCAAGTACACGGGAGAGGAGAAGATGGTAAGTTCTGGACCAGCTTGGGTGACATAATGAGTCCCTATCTCTAAAAACAGCACCCCCCAGGGGGGCTGGAGCACTGGCTGCTCTTCCAGAAGTCCTAAGTTCAATTCCCAGGAACCACATGGTAGCTCACAACCATCTGTAATGAGAGCTGGTGCCCTTGTCTGGCCTACAGGGGATACATGCAGGCAGAACACTGTATACATAATAAATAAATAAATCTTAAAAAAAAAGCACCCCCCCCCCCAAAAAAAAACCCTAAACCAACAACATTAGGCTTTCCTGGAACTGACTTTCTGGAAAATGAGGATTTAGGTGACACCATGATGATTTTATCTGAGTCCAAGCACCACTGACCTGGACTTATGAACATTCAGTGATTGTGAACACTGGCAGACAGTTTAGACAGAAGCAGTTAAGAAAGAAAGCAAAGAGCAGGTTCAAAGGGCTACACAGGAAGAGTCAGCAGCCAGGCCTCAGCAGCTCGAGCTGCTTGTCCCAGGGTCCACAGAGCTGGCTGTGGGGGATCTGGGAGATTCCCGAACCCTTGCAGCAGCATGCCTGGCAGCAGTGTCTCAGGCCTGACTCCGTGACAAATCGTGTCCGCCATAATGACCACCTTATGTGGATGCCTTCAACTTGACCTCCAGGGCCCCGAGGTCAGTCTTGCATGTGTTCAATGCCTGTGCAACAGACCCCGTGGAAATCCTGGATGTCAGTCAGGATGAACCTTCTTCGCTGGCCACCACTGCCAGGTGTTGCTGCCCACATGGTTGCTGGAGAACACCACGGTTCTTGCAGCTGTGCTGGGGAAGGGACACAGAAGCCTGACTATCCTGCCTGTAACCCCAGTGCTGGGCAGGAGGGTTGCAATGGAAACAAGAGGACCTTTGGGGCTCCAGGTCCTGTGAGAGACTATCAAAAAATAAGGTAAAGAAGCTCTGGGGGTTTAAAAAAAAAGCTCCCCCCCCCCCCCCCCACAGGCTCATATATTTGAATGTTTGGTCACCAGGGAGTGGGACTGTTTGAAAGGATTAGAAGGATTAGGAGGTGCGACCTTGTTGGAGGAAGTGTGTCACTGGGAGTGGGCTTTGGGGGTGTCAAATGCTCAAGTCAGGTCCAGTGGCTCCATCCCTGCCTGCTGCCTTGGACATCCAGATGTAGAACTCTAGCTTCTTCTCCAGCACCATGTCTGCACGCATGCCACCATGATGACAATGGACTAAACTTCTGAACTGTAAGCAAGTCCCAGTTAAACCCTTTTCCTTTATCAGAGTTGCCATGGCCATTGTGTCTCTTCACAGCAATAGAACATTGACTAAGACATAAGTGATTGAGGAAGATACCTAACATCGACTCCTGGTCTCCACATACGCGCGTACATAAATACCTACACACACACACACACACACACACACACACACACACACACACACAAATAAATATTCCTTCTAAAGCTTCCAGTGTTGAAAGGTTGCACAACTGGGGACTGAAGTATTTAAGTGTGGCTCTAAACATCACAGTTTTCCATGATGGCAGTGGTGGTTTGAATAGGAATGGCCCCCATGAACTCATGGGTTTGGATGCTTGACCAATAGGGAGTGGCACTATTAGGAGGTGTGACCTTGTTGGAGTAGGTGTGGCTCCTTTTCCAGCACCGTGCCTGCCTGCATGCTGCCATGTTTCCCACCATGAACCTCTGAAACGATAAGCCAGTGCTGATTAAATGTTTTTCTTTGTCAGAGTTGCCATGGTCACTGTGTCTCTTCACAGCAATAGAAACCCTAACTAAAACAATAGCCATAAGTTCAAGCTAGATACTAAGATAAGTAGAGCCAATAATCAAATCCAGGGTTTCATAAGCACTGGGCTATAAACCCTAAACAGAGCATGCCTGCAGAAATATAGTGAATTTTCCTCTAACTTCACCTTTGGTTTGTATGAAACTATTCCAGCATACCTAAGTACATATAAAACCTACATGCTGTGCCCAGAATTTGATTCTTTTTGACAGCTGAATTCCAGTGATGGTTCTTATGTTTCTAGACCTTAGCTCAATAAAGCAAGAGCCCCGAGCAGATCATCAATTCTAATAAAAATATTACACTATGTTTACAAGGAAAGCCAGACACAATGTAAGTTTAATACATGGAAACACACCATCTACTTGGGGCTGTTTATTCATTCCAGGACCAAAACAGCTCCTGAAATTTTCTGAGTTTCTAATTTAGAAAATCTTAAATAGGGAGAGAACGGTTTGGACAAGCCTGGCTAACAGTTTTCAAAAACTCATTAGTCCTGTAAAATTTCAATTTATCCTCTCAAATTTGCAAGGCTTCCAGCGCATTTACCGATAATACCCTTTTCTTCTCCAGTTATCCTCACCTCCGTCTGCCGCTGCCCATGTCATTAAAACAAACACAGGGATGTGACCGCAGAGAGCCAATGAGCATTCCCGGCCAACAGCTGCTATTAAAACGAAGGAAAGGGGAGAGAAGGGATTATCAAGTGTCTTGCGTGGGGGGTGGGGTGGGGAGGGTGGTCCTCTTTCTGGTCACTCAGACTTCTTTCAGGTTCTGAGAATATTTCTGCGTGTGTGACGCTCTCTTCGGCTGTCCACAATATTCAGGGTACACCCAAATGTGGAGGCTTGGGAGACGGTTCCCTGGAGAGGTAGCATCCAGCAGCACCACCCTCAGGCCAACAAGGTTCACACTGGAGGTCATATTAATCACCCCCCAGAATAAGGCAAGGGCTCGCAGAGCCTGGGTCCCCAGGGTCTCTCACAATGTAGGTGGCAGTGGGCAGCAGCATCAGTGGGCAGGGCAATGCCTTGATGATGGGGGTACCTGAAATGTACCAAGACAGCAAACACAGGTGAGAACTGGGGCAGCTAAAAGCTGGCTCTGATAATGAGATGGCTGTGACTGGGGAACAAGAAACCACGGTGTGGTGTGAGATACAGGTACCGGATGCTTTCCAGTCACCTGCCACTAGTCCACCTGATGAATGGTCACGTTTCACCTGGTGGCAGGCCACTCAACTTGCTTTTATCAACATCCCACCTGTTTCTATTTGTTTTGATTTTTTTTTTTTTTTTTTAGATAACCTCTCACTGTGTAGCTCTGCTTGTCCTGGAACTTCCTTTGTAGACCAGGCTGGACTCTTAACTCACAGAGGTCCGCCTGTCTCTGTTTCCTGGGGACTGGAATTAAAGGTATGCACCACCACGCTAGGCTACCCATTCTTAAATATAACCCCTCCCCACCACTCTTGTGTTCACTGTCCCCTTGAGAGGATATCTCCCCTATGCATAGGTCTGACCTTGCCTGTACTCTCATGCCTGCTGTACTTACTTTTAGCTTGTCCCAGTAGATCTCAAGAGAGAGCAAGTCATTGATTAAACTTGGGCACTGAGGTAACCTATTGTCTGCCTCCCCACCAGCCTTCTGCGTGGCTTCTAGGGCAATATTCCCGGACCACTTGGTCCCTTTGCTGCTCTGCTTGGGAATGGTGACGGCTCCCTTAGGATGGATGAGTGTTGAAGACCTGAGTGACACAGGAACAGTCAGGGTCCTGGGCTCTGCCAGCAGTGGTGAAGGAGTGTATTATACTGGTGAGTCACAGACACATCCATCCCAACAGAAGCCCACTGGAACTGCCTCTAGGGCCCCATCTCACATATCTAAATTTAAGAGTCAGAGCATGCCCCGTAGTTACAAAGTGAGCAGCGTGAGGGTTGGAATCCACAGGTCTCTGATCAAAAGCCCACACACATCAGAGAACAGCATGGCATCCTCTCAACCGCACGGCTCTCAGACCACATTGCATATCAGTTTGAATGGAGAGAGCCTAGAAGACCCCACTGGCTAGGTACTAGGAAGATCTGGCTGTCGGCTGAGGCAAGGGTGCTTGGCAGGGGCCGGCAGATGTAATTCCCACCCACACCCTGTAGTTGGGGGTAGCCATATGACATAGTGTTGGCCCAAGAAATTCAAGCTGAAGTGCAAAACTGGCTTCCACTCCTGTCTTGACCGAAGATGGGACTGATTTCCAGGTTTGGGGATCCTTACCTTTCTTTCTTCCTGAATGGAGAACAGGTGCAATACCTGGGGCCATGGTAGCCACTTTGTGGTAACATGGTTTTAGCATGAGGACACACTACTATGATGACTTTGGTGACACTCATGAGTAGCTACCCAACTCTGGACTCTGGGTTCTATAGGAAAAAGAGACCCCTATTTATGAGGCTTCTGCTATTGACAACCAAATACAAATTTAACTGGTAGGACCAAGGCCTTGGGAAGAAGGGTATCAGGACACTGTGTGTCCCAGGAGGTGTGAAAGGCACAGTGGTCAAATGTCCTAACAGCCGAGGGCTAGTTCTGTGCTGAAGCTTATTTCCTCTTCTATCCTGGTGCATTCCAGGGTCAGCAGCTGCGGCAGTAGCAGCAGCAGCGGCAGCATCAAGATCTTGCTAGAATGAGAGGGTATCAGGGAGAGGGAGGTTCCAGGCCTTCCATTCTGGAGATAAGGCTATGACACATTTAAAGAGCCTGGTTTTAAATCCTGGCATGGTGTTGGTCAACACCGAGGATGCACTCCTAGATATTTTGACTGGCATTCTCTAGAGAGACTGTGCTTGCAATTGATGGGCATGAGGACCAGCCCAGCCCTGGGCATCAGCAGGGGTCTCTGCAGGCCAGCCTCTGAGGAGGGCCAGAAATTGCAGGTTTAACCAGTTCAGCATTTAAATTCGTGGTATGGCCAAGAGCAGGATAACCACCAGAAAGCTGGTTGGAGTGAATGTCAGAGGCTGGGTGTACCTGGGACATGGATTGGGGTGCTGTTCATACAGCTTCCACCATCCAGGGACATGGATTGGGGTGCTGTTCATTCAGCTTCCACCATCCAGGGACATGGATTGGGGTGCTATTCATACGGCTTCCTGAGCTCTTTCATCCTCTTCCAATGTCACCTCCCACTAAGCAGGCCCTCACCCAGCAGGTGGGAAGTCCCTGTGACTATCTCCACATTAGTGAACATTGAGAGAGGGGACAGAAGGCCATCATGAGCCTTTCTGGTTACCTCGTGTGATCCTTAATCATCTCAGCTACACCTCTCTAATAGAACCCTTTCCTCTAACCCTTTAATACAGTTCCTCATGTTGTGGTGACCCCCAACCATAACATTTTCAATGCTACTTCGTAATTTTGCTACTGTTATGAATCTTAATGTAAAAGCCTTATTTTTTATTTATTTATTTGTTTGTTTATTTTAGAGATAGAGGTTTGCCAAAAGGGTCACACCCCACATGTTGAGAACCGCTTCTCTAACTGTAGAGAAGAGTGTGAATCCCTGGGTTTTCCGAGCTGTGCTCTACAGCGAGCTGGTTCTGAACAGAGCCAGTGGATGCTGTCCTGCTGGCCCCGAGGGAGCCTGCATTGCTAATCAGTCCTCCCCACTGGACGGGCTCTACACTCTGGCCCCAGAAGAGGTGGTTTAGTGGTCATTGGCCCCGTGGGCCTACCCATGCTGGGGGTTTCCAAGCCCAGGGAGCAGGAGTGTAGGAGAGCCAATATTTAAAATTAAACAATTGGGCCAAAATGGTGGCTCACAGCTGCAATCCCAGCACTTAAGAAACTGAGACAGGAGGATTGCTGTGAATTCAAGGCGAGTATCGGTGACATAGTAAGTTCTAGGACAGTCTAAACTACAAATTAAACCTGTCTCGAAACAAGAACAAGCAAGATGAAAAGCAATGAGATGAAACATGCCAATATTTGGAATTACAAAAAGGAATGACATCATCTCTCTCTTCAGAGAGCGGCATCCCAGGAAGCCAGTGGCCATGGTGGCAGGCTGATGGGCAGGGAAATGTGTCATTCCTGTGAGTTGGTGGTAGGGTGCTGGGGGAGTAAAAAACTGGGGTCCGCCAACCCACTGAGGTACCTCTTCTATACACTGTCCCCAAGGGATGCACCTGTAGAGATCAACAGACACTCTGGTAGTTTAGAGTAAGTTGCCTTTCGGTAGGGATGAGCCAATGCGTCTGCCCCAGAGACACCTCTGCAGGTGACAGAGGCCTTCCCTGCACTGTACCTGCTTGGGACCTACAGGGCTGGTTCTCCTTCCCAGGGCAGGGGCTCCATCCACTTCCAGTTCATCCCGCATTTTAGAAGGGCCTGGACAACAAGCTCTATAGATGGAGCGCCTGCCCACGCTGCTCTGGCTCAGCCTGGCCGAGCCGAGGTCCCTTTCACAAGGCTGCAGGATCTGAAGTCAGGACAGCCACGGGTTCTGGGCAGCCATCCTTCCTGTTACAGCTCCAGAATGGCTGGTACTCCCTGCTCATCCTCTCTGCTTGGTCCAGTCTTGTTTCTAGGAGCTGCATGGACCAAAGGGCCTGGCTATGAGCACAGGGCACCCAAAGGCCAGAGGCCACACACAGCTCCAGCTGGATAGTCAACACTTAACAGTCCCCACCCCAGCTGTCTTCTATACCCAAATCCTCAGGTTCTTCCCCAGGGCTCCCCTCACTGGCTAACCATACCCCCCACTGAGTGCAGGCTCCAGAACTCTGTGTATGGGTGTGTGGGGGGGGACTGGGGTACTCTTCACTTGACAGACTTCAGTCTTGTTGTCCCACCCTCAAATTCCAGGGCCAGGCCTCAAGAGTGTTTGTGTGACTCAGGTGTGTAGAAGTGGACATGTGCAGACATGAACTCTTAAAGGAACAACATGGCGTGTGACTGGGGTCGCCATCCAAGAAGCAGTTATCAGAAATAATCTCTTATCACGTGTAAATCTTCAGCTCAGAAGTCAGCCCTCAATATCTTATGAGTTACAGAAGAGCCCAAGCCAGGTGCCACCAAAGACACACAGAGCATCGGAACATCACATGAGTTTTCGGGAATCTCTGTAGCCCAGCAACTTGCTTGAACACATTTTATTTATAATTCTGGAATTGAAATGTTTGGAAAAGTCACAATGTTGTATGTTGGGTTCCATACGTCAGGAAAGGTCCCCTCAGTATCTTTTAGAAAAAGCAGAAGGTGAGATGCTGCATGCTTTGGGGAGCCTTGGCTCCTGGACAGGATGTCACTGTCCTGGACCCAAGAAGTACTTCCTATAAGTTATATGAGCATCCTGTTCTCAGAAGAGAAGCCTCCAGTCTCTTCAATTACAAAACCTGAGAAGATGCAAGTTATACTGAGCTGTGCTGGGGTAATATGGAGCCTTTTCAAAGTGGAATAGTAGGCCAGCTTTGCAAACATATGCTGGCTGTTCTCCGTGTCTACAAAGTGAAGGAAAACGGTGGCCTAGCCTTCCTTCAGGAAGAATGACTTGAAGTACCTAAGCTCAGCCCTGCTTCCTAGTGAAAGCTGCATTTGTTGTTCTGGAGAGGCAGATGTGCCTCTGAGTCAGTGTGCCTCTTCCTGCAGAGTTTCCCTTGAAGGACTTATTGCCTGGCAATAAATGTAGAAATTTTTACTAAATGCTAAAACACAGAGGCAAACAATTTGAGTTTACCAAAATGTTGTAAGATTAAAAACTGGGGTTTAAGATTTTTAAAAGTGAAATTTTCAAAAGGTCATTTTAATCCAAGTACCATTTTTTTTTCCTGCAAGTTCCTGCATGTAGGTTCTTTCTGTCCTTTATTGCTAAACAATAGTGTGGTGGCCCTTTTTTGAGGGGGGGGGTGTCTGTGATTATAATACTCTTTTAATGCATTTACGTTTACGGAGCCTACAATTCACTTGATGACTTGATGGATATCGAGCTGGCTCCGCCCTTTGCACACTGCAGGCAAAGGAGGCAAAGCCAGTTCCTCTGGTTATCTTTCCGATGTGATCACTCCTGGACTGATCTTGCATCCCTGTGGCAGCCAGTCCACATGCTGGCGGCAGACAACACAAGCATGGAACATAGCTTGCTTTATGCCTGTCCACAGTCACCCCGGCCCACAGGTACCAGGAAGAGCGGGGCTGAGCACAGCCACCCTCCAGGGAGGGTCTCCAGACACTCAGCAGCTGGCTTTTCCTCCGTGGCTTGTGACAGAAGTCTTGACTGTGTCTTCTAGTAAGAGCAGGATCGGTCTGCGATCTTAATTTCTCCTGAGACCCCTGAGCCTGCAGTTCTGAAACAGAGAATCTAATCCAGTCCAGAAGGAAAAGATGCCAGGGGTCACAGCTTGACTTAAGAGGACCATCCTGAAATAACCAGATTGTTATTGTAATTAAATCGATATCCCACATTCTTCAGTCAGCCAGGACAGATGGGTTGAAAACAACAACAACAAAAGGACAGACAGAAAACCACACAAGCAAACAAGTCCCCTGCTGAATTCTGGGTAAGGGATGGCAACACAGAGAGCGGGTGGGCAAGGGACAAAAAGAGACGGAGAGCTGGGGACTTACCTGCCAGGCTTGGAGTTCAGCTAAGGAAAACCGTTCATAAATATTTATCAATGAGGCTCATTGGCACCAATTGCCAAAATCCTACCCGGAATTGATCTCATAGAGGTCTTTTCTCAGTAGTAAAGTCCCAGGTACTTCTGGGCTGAAATTTTAGCGATTTTAACTTATTATTGGAGAAGCATCTATATGTTGGTGACAGATGACAGAACTGTTTCCCAATGCCTATGTCTTTGGAATGCTCCAGAGAAAAAATGATATCTGGTTATTAAACTTGTTTCATGGAAGGTTCCAGATCTCAAGGGTGAGACTGAGGAAGGGCACAGGTCCCAGGATATCTATAGCACTCACAGGGAACTTTATACACGTTACTAAAAGTAAAAGTGCAAAAGCTACAGAAAAGCAAGGGCTGAGCTGGATTTCTGTTGAAATCTAATTTATCTGACAATTATTTGAAATTGTGGGGAGGAAGGCCTCAAGCAGTCTCTTATAAAATATTCCTAAAACTTTGGTCCTTTGCAGAGAAAATTATTTTTCCCAGGCCCATTTTTATTTCAACAGCAGTGTTGGCCTAGAGGGTACCACACTTTTTTTGTGGGTAAATTAGAATAAGGGCACTTATTCCTAAATTGTTCTTGGCATAACAAATAGGAAAAAAAAAAAAACAACCAACCATTTTGTATCTTAAGTATAATCAAAAGATCTACTGGTTCTAAAAAAAAAAAAAAAAAAGCGGTGACTTTTGTCATTTAAAAAATTTCATCCTACGGGTGTAGTAGCACACGCCTTTAATCCCAGCATTTGGGAGGCAGATACAGGCAAATCTCTGAGTATGAGGCCAGCCTGGTCTACAGAGCGAGTTCCAGGACAGCCAGGACTGTGTAGAAAGAACCTGTCTCAAAAAACAAACCAACAAAATTCATCTCTCCTTGCATGAAAAATCTGTCCTTCAAGTTAACCCAAGAGGAACACAAATAAGGGAAACTAGTGAAGGCTTAGCATACGCCATCGATGAGAAGTGAAGGCGATGATTCGTGCTTCTTCGTAAAATTTCCAGTTTACAGACGTTTTAGGATTTTTTTTAAAAAGTCTGTCATACCAATTTAGAAAATATATGGGGGAAAGCTATAGAATCTCCTTGTTCACGATGATCCCCTTGGGAAATGTATAATCCAATGCTTATTTTCATGTTTGAGTCCTGGACAGTGAGAGGGAGGTCCCACTGACGGGGTCAGATTCTCCCTCTCAGCCCACGGACAGGACCCAGCCGTCATTTGTATTCTGTTTATACATGCTGACACCATTCTCTTCTGTCCTAATGCCCCTCCTGATGTTCCCACCAGGTTTTCCTCCAAGCCCCCCCCCCCAATGCTGTGCCGCACGTCTCAAGCGGGTGCACTCAAGTCTGCCTTGTCTAGATTATAAACTGGGATGCCAGCAAAGAAAGAAAGGACGGATGCAGACAGAGCTGTAGATCAGTGTTAACAACCTAACTGATTTGGCTTCTCGAATATTTTTAATGATCAGGAAATAACCGCCATGTTAACCAGAGCATTCTGAACTTCCTCGGGGGGCGTTGTACACTTGTGTGTGTGTGCTTGTATTGTATGTGATGTATACAAAAAAAAAAAAAAAAAAAAAAAAAAAAAAGTCCAAGTCAATTAAAAAAAAAATCTCTCTTCGGACAGAAAAGGAAGTTGGCACACTGTTCACAGAACGTGCTCTTATTTTACCATAGGTACCGCGGCACTGAAAAGAACTTCAATGAGCTGAATACTTTGTTGTTGTTCTTTTCCTGTGTAAAGACAGAAACACATTTTCATGGTCCAAAAATAATTCCACAGAATTCTTTCAGCTGTATTTTATAGTAAAAATGTCATATTATGGGATAATATTCTTGGGCAATTGTTCCCATTCTCTTGCTATATAAATGCTGTCAATTACTCTGTCCATTGAATCACAACAGGGAAGGTATATTATTAGTGGCTTAAAAAAACATGGAATTTTACAAGTGGAGGGACTTGAGTAGATCATCAACTTCTGAGCTCCTACAGACAATGGGACTGAGTGAGGGGAGGGGAGAGGCCCCATCTCTTGCCAGATGGACACACCATCCACTTCAGCTGCTGCCTTGACCCTCTGCAGAGCATACCCCCAGGACACGTGGAGACCGAGTCACACACATGCCTCTGACTCAGCACCACAGTACTGAAGGTGACTGTATCATGATTGGCTCTTAAGGTCCTCCCTTTGTAAAGAATGCTCAGAGTTAACACTTTTCTCTGTAAGTAAAAAGGAAAAGAATTTTCCTTATTACCGTAAGAAATATTTCTGTAGATCAAATTTTAACATTTCCCAAATCAGCTAAGAGACAAAGATGTGTCCCAGCCTGTTCTCTGGCGAAAGGCTCAGTCACAAGAGACCTCAACTGGAAACAAGCAAGTGTTCACTCTGTCTTAGCCTTGGTATCTGGTAAACACGCTACGCTGGTCAGGGTATGTGGTGGGGACAGGCTAGACAAAGAGCCATAGTCACACAACATCACTGCTTTGCCTCAAGCATGCACCAAGAGAGGAAGAAATGAAGGGTTCAGGCGTCTGCAGCTAGAGACATGCAGCTGATGGACCACAGTAGCTTGAAGTTGGTGGTCGGCTGGAAGCGCAGACACTGGGTAGAAATAAAGAAACGCCCCCAATGTTTGCTGTATGTGTGAAATACCATGTGGGACCAGGTATTGTCTGCCACACAGGAAGGAAAAGTGGCTCGGGGGTGTGGGACGGGGACACACCGGCCTACTGTCATCCGTGGAGAGAAGATTATCCCTGTTTGGCCCTGTGGCACTGCTTTTAATTAGTTTTAAATGTTAGCGGATCCCACAATGAACTTAGAATAGAAACGCAGTTAAATAATTTTTAGGGACTGGTGCCACTTACGATTCTTTTGCATACTAGAGCTGGTGCCAAAACCACCATGCTAAGTAGAACCCACACATGCTAAGCCCAGATACCTGAGACTTGCTACTTAAAAATAATTTTGAAATAGAAGAGATAGCTCCTTCTTCACTTAGATTTTAATTAATATTAATGATTCTAAACAGTCATGGAATCTTTGCTATTTCTCTTTTTTAAAACTTGAATTTACTATCTGACTTAGTTCAAGCTCATCAACACAGTTTAATTCCTAAGACTTGGGAACAGTGAAAGGTGGCCTGGCCCGCTAGATTAGCGGTTGCTACCTTTCTCGCTCCTGAAAGAACTCTTCTTCCACTATGTCCCTCCTTCAAGTCACTCAGCTTCTGGGTATCGATAGTTATTTAATGTTTAAAAACAAAGAAATGGATTAGCTAGCATAATATCCAGGAGCTCTTAAATTAAAGTTATAAGTCTTAGCAAAGCTATCTGTGAGACAAAGCTAATTTAAAAATAAAAGACGTCTCCAGTGGGAGTAGATAGAGGCTGGCGTGGGAGAGCTCACGTGCCGTCCGCCACGTGTGGTGCCCACGAGCACACCCTTATTCCTGTACTGCCTACAGTCATTCGAGAACATCTGTTTGTTCAAGTGACCAGGAAGCTGCTCTGCCCACTCAGCGCAGATGATGGGAAGGTAATCCTGAACATGGTCGGGGCTCTCTGGCAGGCATTGCTACTGTATTTTCTTCCATGGCAGATGGAAAACAATATCCACAATTAGGTTTATTTTTATTTGGGGGGGGGGGGGGGGGGGAGAGAAAAAAACAAAGGAAGGATATATGGACAAGTGGCAAAGTACTTGGCTAGTACGCATGTACAGGGTCCTGGGTGCCATGCCCAGCACTGGGGGGAAAAAAAGTCAAGATCAATCTAAGTCCTCCTAGACACAGCTGAAATTTAAGCTGTCAATCCTTGTTGGCTTTCCCCATGGAAAACACCACAGACATCCGTTCACCGCAAACGGCCAGCACTGCAGATTCCACCAAGAAGAACCAGGGAACACAATTCAGAAGTAATATGACATCCTGCATTTTATTCAGTTCCATATGACAAAAATAGTAACCTAGACTAAGACATCCATTTCAGTCAGTAGATGTGTCGAGCCACGGGATTTAATCATAAAATATATTGGATCTACGAAACAGCCTGGCTGGTTCGGGGAGGCCCTCATCCCCGCGTGGTTTTTGTGTTATAAAAATAGTGTCTCTCTTCACCACGCAGAGGGACAGCCGGCCCTGAACACAGAATGGGGGTGGTCACTGCACCTTCATCAGCCATCTCATTTATAACGCTTTACATTTTTCTTTTCTTAAGTTATATACACATCGTTTTGAGAGAAGAAAGAACACTAACGTGGTACCAAATACCAACCAAGAGGAGGGGACAAGCACACCAGGACACAGATAAATAACAAAACATTCAACTGCCAAAGCACAGCAACATTAGCCACTTGTCTTCCTTGTCCCAAAGCCGGAGCACCTGGTCCCATCCCCTGGGAAGAGATGGCATGGCCTGGAGACGCTCCACCTCACTACGTGGAAAACAGAGTCAGAGAGTTCCGTGTTCATTTCCAAAGACAGGAACACATAATGAGCCCCAGAAGCTCTCTGCTCGGCCATGGGCCAGTGGCAGTCATTCCCCAGCAGTGCCTTTTCCTGTTGGTTCGGTTGTGTGAGGTGACTGCTCTATCCATCTGTTTCACACAGCCTTCAGGCACAGACAACTCCCTGCCGAGGTACCCAGCTACCTACAGTATGTCTTGAGCAAGTTTGTTGGAAGTTCACGGTGTCACATCCCAGCATGCTTGCGATGCACAAAAATGAGGTAGTACACACAACACTGACGTTCAAGTTTTGATTCAGCCCTGCCTCCCAGCATCTGGCTTCTTTGCTCACTGGATGCAATTTAGACAAGTCATCAGCAAACGATCAGACTTTTGGATAACCAGGGCACTGCACTGTGCTTGCACTTGAAAAGACAATACATCAGAAATTCAGAAACTCAGAAAACGTCAAAGTTATGACTGATTCTACTGCCAGACACTCACTATTCCTGTCTCATTTACAGCATGATCAGTGCTACGAGGCAGTCGCATTGTGTGTGTGTGTGTGTGTGTGTGTGTGTGTGTGTGTGTGTGTGTGTGAGAGAGAGAGAGAGAGAGAGAGAGAGAGAGAGAGAGGCAAGCCTACAGTAAATCACACCTACACAATGTTCACTCCGTTGCTTGCTTTTTTTTTTTTTCCCCTTTTCTATGCCACAGGACTAAGATTAATTTGTCAAAGTTTTGTTAGGGTGCTCACAGTTTTTCCACGTGTTTTGTAGAAAAGTTAAATAAATCATGTTAATTTAAGAAATGGCAGGCCTTATTTTATTGAGGTGCTGACAAGTCTTGGTGGCTTTTCTGCTTAAACAGCATGGATTTCTCATGTTCAACTTTAAGACAAAACAATAAACTGTGACATGGTTTTTTTTTTTTCTCCATTTTCTTTAAACCGAAGTACTATTTATAAAATACTTTACATCTTTTTTTTTTAATTCTCAAATTATAGACAAACCTCCCTAATACAAAATACTAAAAGTGCAATTGTATAAATTAAGATTTGCAACCACATTATACAAACATTACCTCTTTATTATACAGCTTTGATAATGTGAAATCTTTAATCACAACTCTTTATAATGCTGTGACTCATTTTACGGTGATGCTTGTCTGTAACTGTTCCCAGTCAACCGCTGGGCTACAGACCACACTAGAGAACAACTGTTCACATAGCAGCTACAAACGTTTAAATTAAAAACGGGGTGGGGTTACTGACAGGTACTTGCACACGAAAAGCATGCTATCTTTCCCAATAGGACGTCACAATTTTTGCCTGCATTTAATTAATCCACTTATTTATAATAAAGCAAATCTTGCTTTAAAAAAAAATCACATAGCCAGATGTTTTCTGTGATACAAGATCTTCATTTAAGGTTGGGTTATTTTATTGTCTGTTACCCGCATAATCTTAACATAAATACTATAGACGAAGAGACGGCCGTAATACACAGCGTTTGAGCACTGAACTGCTTCTTCAAGATGAAGAGTCCCTAAAACAGAGTTCAAGTGTCTACAGAATTTGAACAAAACCATTGAATGCGGCTCACTGGATTACCACAGGGGACCCTGTTCCCCCACGCAAGGGGGTCACTAGGTTTTAGGAGAAATGAAGTAGATATGGTCTGAGCTCTTTCTGTTCCTAAGGCAGTTTTCCAAGCATTTAAGCTTTTGTCTGAAATTTACTTAAAAGGTTGCAGAGTTCTTAAGAACAGTCAAACCCACTGTTGAAGAAGTACCATGCGGCACTTACCAGGCCACCTTACAGCAGCCACGTGGTGCAGGTATTTTCTGTCATGGATAAAATATTAATGAGAGCCTAGGCATGTGGGGTCCAAAAGCCTGAGGCTCAAACTGTGATTAGTGGGCTGGGGACAGAGCAGGAGGATGAAGTCTTAAGTGTATCTGGCTAGTTTATTCCAATCTCCTTGTTATCCTCAATGAACCTTGTGAATGGCCGGCTGGCTCCCGTCTCTGAACTTGCTTTGTCCAAGCTGACAATGGGTGGACTACTGCCAGTGCGTGTCTTGTCCACCCCACCAGCCATGGCACCCAAAGGCGGGATGGCACTTCCGCCTAGACTTACTGGGAGCTGAGGGATGCCTCCATTCTGGATGACAGAGATTTCATTGTTTTTCATGGCAAGTCCATTGGTGATGGCAGCGGCATACTGGTTCCAAAAGCTGGGGTCAACATTCATTGCCCGAGCTGCCAGGTCCTTCTGGAACATCTCAGAGAACTTCAGAGCATCACCACCGAGCAGGGCCATGGGGTTTTCCACTGACAGGCGGCGGCCACGCCTTGCAGGTGCATTGTTCCACATGTGGGTGCCCATGTGGACCTGTGGGAGACACAGAGAGACCAGCTACAAGTAAGCAAGTCTAGAACTGTTAGGCAGCAATGTCTTGGTTTCAGTGTTTCATGTTATGTACACACATTCTAAGCATTAGCCCCAGGGTCCACAGAATGCAGTCAGGTGAGCTTTCCTGAGCACCTTGTACTATATACACAGTATTTCATTCTGTGAATATAAAAAGCAAAACCAGCATGTAAATTGATAAATTTTTTTAGACACCAACACCCTCCCCCCGACCCCCGCCAAGACTGCTAGAGAATGTTCTAGAATTTAAGAATCAAGGACCTTTTCCACTGCTTCATCCATTCCCCACCTCAGTGTATGCATACGGAAGTCAGAGGACAACCTCGTGTTAGTCTTCAAGCATGGTCCACTTTTATTTTATTTTACTTTTTTTTTTTTTTTTTTGAGATAGGTAGGGTCTGCTACTGGTCTGGAACTTGCCTAGCAGACTAGACTCAGCCTCTCCTTGTCCTCCCACCCCCCACCTCCCGCCCCATTTTCAAGCTTGTAAAAGGTCTTAAACTTGAACTCTTGCCCTGTCTCTCTCTTCTCTTGCTTTCTCTCGAACAGGCTAAGGCCTCCTGGGCCACCCAGAGCAGCAGGGTCTTCAGGAGGCTCCTGTTGGGCCAGCACAGAAACCACAAGTATGGGCTACTAGCTTTCTCTAGAGAGCCTTCTAAGACCTGGACAAGTAGCTTCTGTCAGTCTGAGGCCAGCAGCATAGGCAGGAACATGGAGCAGCTTGCAGCAGCTGCTGGGCTTGGTCCTAAGTAGGGATGCAGGCTTCACATGCTGGTAAACTCCTCACCCGGTGTCCCTCCCAGGGCCCTGTCTGTAGTTACACAGACAACAGAACATTCTAGAACTCAGAGCAAGTCTCATCTATGCCACAGGCTAATGTTTAAGGACCAAGTTTATTTTGTTTAAGGACCAAGATTCAAGAAGACTGTGTTCTGGGCCTGCTCACCAAGGGTCTGCCATGCCCGAGGCCCTGGAGCAGGCGGATACCATCAGACGAGCAGGTAGACATGAACCCCCTGGGTGGAACATGAATTCCTGCTTCACTTACTGCTGCTTAATGGGATGCATGTGCAAATATACACTACTCATATACACATGCACACACTCTATACATTCACACTGTTTATGGACAAACAACCCACTCTGTACATGTGTGTACATGCGTACACCAAGTGTAAAGATAGAATCTCTGCCTGGACAGAGGGTGCAGGGGCCATCCATAGGTGCCATGTGGCTTGGCTACAGCCTCAGGCCTGTGGCCTTCTTACCTTGAGATTGCCCTTGGTGGTGAAGGCCCTGCCACAGATGGTGCAGCCAAAGGGCTTCTCCCCAGTGTGGGTGCGTTCATGGATCTGCAGGGCACTGGCTGAGGAGAAGGTCTTTCCACATGACTGACAGTTGTGCTGCTTGGGTGTCCGGCGTGGTGGGGGTGCCAGCATGGGTGCCAGGCCAGGGCTCATCACTGTCTGGGGCCCAGTAGGGACCTGGACTCCGGCTGGTAGGGCTGGGCTCTCACCCAATGCGATGGCCTTGCTGTGGCCGTTCACTTCCATTTTGATCATGGTGGGCGCAGGGCTGGAGGCCAGGCTAGGCGCGCTGTGGCTGGGACCTAGAGTAAAGTCGGAGTCAAACACCTGAGAAGGCAGCTCTTTCAACTTGTGTGTCAGTAAGTGCTGCTTTAAGTTACCCATAGTGGAGCAGCCTCGCCTGCAGACCGTGCAGACAAACGGCCGCTCCTTGGTATGGCTGCGGTGGTGGATTTCCAACGCGCTTTTGCAAGCAAAGGGCTTGCCACAGACACCACACACAGTGCTTGCACACTTACCCCGCTCTCTGCTCAGGAACAGCAGGCTGAAAGGGGCCTCCTCCTTGATGAGTGGCCGCCCAGGGTGGCCTGCCGTCAGGTCCAGGGCACCTCCATTTCCTGGGCCGGGGGGTGGGCTGTCCAGCCTTTCAGTCTTCAGTGGGATCTCCTGCGGGTCCTCCTGGTGGCCAAGACCCGGTGACTTGGAACGGAAGCTCTCGCCATGACTGTGAGCAGGTGACAGAGCCTGGGAGGATGAGGACTCAGACAGAGCGGGGCTGCCCGCACTGCGGCTCTCCAGGTCACCCACGGCAGACGAGGAGTCATTGCTCAAGTGGTCACTTTCCCCAGACCCATTTTCCACTGACTTCAAGCCGGCCAGCTGCTGGCAGTTCATGACTGAGTCGATCATTTTCATCTGATTCTCAAGGGCGGCAATGCTGGAGATGACCGATGGGGGTGAGGGTGGACAGGACCCCGAATAGGAGAGGAGTGGTTTGGATGAGTCACTGGCCGTGTCCTTCAGCTCCGAGTCCTCCTCCATGGAGTTCTCGTCGATGTCTTCGTCGAAGCTGCTGAGGGTCTCTGCATTCTTTTCGTCAAAGGGCAGCTCCGCGTCCATGGCCTCCTGGAGGCCCTCAGGCAGTGGCGTGTTCGGGATCTGGCCCCCCATGTGCATGCGGATGTGCTGCTGTAGCACGACCGCATTTGTGAACTTTTTCTGGCAGATGGGGCAGGAGTGCTGCACCCGGAGTGGGGGCTTTGCACGGTGCACCCCAAAGTGTGTCTTCAGGTTGCCTTTGGTGGTGAAGGCGCGGCCACAGATCTTGCACTTGAAGGGCCTTTCTCCCGTGTGCGTCCGGTAGTGCATCTTCAGGGCGCTCTGGCAGCTCAGCACTCGGTGGCAGATGACGCACTGGTTCGGGTCAGTCATCTTCTTGTCGATGTTCTCCACCAGCTGCTGCAGTTTCGAGGTCTCTGACGTTTGCATGGAATCAAGCAGCCCTCCGAAAGGAAACTGGGCCTTAAACTGGTCAGAAACAGCTGGGAGACCAGGGCTACCAAGGCTCGCGCAAGCGCTGTCTGTGACCGTGGTGGCCGCCGAAGTGGGCAATCCACTGACCTGCCCCCCTACCACAGGGGCATCCCCTGTCCTGGTACTTGTGCAAGGCAGGCTGACAGGCTCGGTTTTAGTAAGCGAAGGCCCACCAAGGAGTGGCTGGGGCGACTCGGGCCTCACTGTGACACCTGACTCAGTGTTGTTGAGGCCTGGGGAGAGAGAGGTACATTCGCTGGATGCTGGAGAGGGCCTCTGTGGGGAACGGCTAATGGGAGTGATGCTAGGGGAGTCAGTGTAGTTGTGGGTGCCGGGGACAGTGGGGGGTAGCTGCAGCCCGACTGATGTGGGCACAGTGGGCAGCACTGGCTTGCTGTCCAGCCAGGTGGTCACTGGCTTCTCTGGGGGCAGGGACATGCCATAGGGAATCCCGGAGCAGGTGGGCACATTATCGAGGTATTCTGGGACAGGATAGGGGTTCATCTGGATGTGGGGGTACTTCTCCTTGTGCCTCTGGAAGTGGACCTTCAGGTTGCCCTTAGTGGAGAAGCGGTTCCCGCAGATGTTGCATTTAAAGGGCCGCTCCCCTGTGTGGGAGCGCAGGTGGATCTGCAGTGCACTGTCGCTGCCGAAGACCTTGGCACAGAACCGGCACTTGTGCTTAAAGAAAGGGTCCTCGGCACTGGCCTTGGGCTCGAACACTGACACATTAGGGGGCTTGCCCTTGCGGTGCTTCATAAGAGCCGACAGGGGGTCTAGGGCGTTGGCCGTGGCAGCAATGCTAACCAGCGGGTTGGGGAAGATGACACTGTTGGATGAAGTCTGAGGTAGCAGAGGGTTTGGCAGATTGGAGGCTGAGCTGAGGAGGGGCCCGGGTCCCAGGGCAGGGGGCGTCGATGCATTTTGGGGCTGCACCGTGGTGCCTACTGCACTGGATGCAGCGGCCACGGCTCCTGGAGCAGGGCCAGTGCTGCAAGCCGGGTGTGCCCCTGATTCAGTGGGGCCAGCACTGGTGCTGCAGGGAGTGCTTGTGCCAGATGCAGGCTGTGACAGGTGCTGGGGACCATCGAAGGCCGCCGCCGCTGCCGGCAGGGTGGAGCCTGAGCCAGCAGAGGCAGTGGCAGGTCCAGTGGAAAGCTGGAGGGCTGTATGCGGAGTCAGGCCCTGAAGCTGTACGGAGGCTGTTGCTGGGGCGCTGGCTGAGGGCTTCAGCGGAGGCCCAGGCTGGCGGCTCATCAGGGCCACCTGGCTGCGGATCTGCTCGATGAGCTGGAGCTGGTGGATCTGCTGCTGCTGCAGTGCTACCAGCTGCTCGAGGATCATGGGGATGGCCACAGCGCCCACGGTGCCACCGGCGCCTGTCGTGCCGCCCGCACGTGCCCCCTGGGAGAACTGTGCCACGGCCACCTTGGTGCTGAGCAGCGTCTCCAGCGTCACGTTGGTACTAGGCATGCTGAAGGCCGCAGGCTCCGGTTGTGGTGGCAGTGCAGGTGGCGGTGGGGGCACACCTGGGCCTGGAGGGCCCTTGTCAGCAGAGGCCTCCACATCCATGGGCTCTGCCTCCTTGGCAGTAGCCTTCACCTCGCTGCCCTCCGTGGGTGCCACCTCCTCTGCCACCTCACTCTCAGTGCGGTCACTGGGCGAGCTGGCGGGAGAAGGTTCTGGAAAGTCCTCGGAGGGCGGCGCTGGCTCATCGTCATGCACGATCAGCACCAGTGGGTTCTTGGTGCAAGTCTTCTTGTGCTGCAGGAAGTCTGCCCACTTGAAGAACTCTGCACAGCACTTCTCACACACGCTGGTTTCCTCGCTGCCGCTCCTGCTCTCACTGCCACTCTCTGCGTCCTCAGCACCGTCCCCTGGGACGCCTAGGAAACCAAGAGATTACATCAGCTAGGCTCCGCCAGACAGCCGCCCTCCATTTCAAAATTTTGCACATCAGTAAAATCAATATTTTTTATTTTGTACAAATTACCCCACTTCAACATTTCTGACGTCCCAGCGTGTGTGTTCTATGACTCTTTCTAGCTAGCTAATCATTTTCTTAGCACAATCCATCAAATTATGAGGCCCTATCAATCGTGGATACTGCTTCTTAATGAAATTCCATAGAAGCCATCGATTTCCAATATCTTCATACAATCCGCAGCCACCCTGTCTGTTGGGTACAAAGCCAGCCTTCGATGGGCTCATTAGGATTCCCCTTTACCATCGGGCTTCCTCATTTCCAACAAAATTAGAGACGCCTCTGCCAGTTCACTTAACATCGCCGAGCTAATCCGTAACCTTTCCCACTCACCGGCACCTGACAGGAAGCCAGTGTGGTGTGATCTGGGCACATGGATTCATCAGCTCTAAGCCCAGCTAAGGCGGTGCGGATCTAACATGATCCTGCAGAACCTTTTGAATCAAGACACATTTATTTCACGTAGGAAATTCAGGCTAAATACTATGATTTGTGGACGTAACAAAGAAGCTGCAAGCATTTCTGCGGATCCGAATGGCGGTATCCTTCTCTTCCTCTACTTCTTCTCTTTTGGAAGGCAGAGGCCTCTACATTTTAGGATTTGCCAGATGGACTATCAATATACACTAGGCCTAAAATGAATCATGTTTAGTACAATTAATCGGCTCTGTCAGATGCAATATTCTTTGGCGAAATGAACTTGAAATTACATGTTATTGTGATTAGCCAAAAGAGTTCGGTGGTTTGTTAACAAACCAGGAATTATATATTTAAAGTTCATTTATGTTGACATGTTTAACATGAGAATGTTGTAGTCAGACACACTTTTTGTACCTATTTTCATCTATTCTCATAGAAAGACTTAGCAAATTATATGCTTGCACCATCGTGGAAAAGCCTCTAATTGGTTACACATGTTTAATTACTGTTGTAGGCAGCTACTTCCTCTGTCTCCCTAACCCTCTTGTGCCGAATAACAACCGTGTTTAATGAACAACTCTAATTCACACCTGATCAAATAAATAGCTGTATGGGAACGAGAAATCGACACCCAGTGACACTTTTGGCTCTGGCTTTTTGGGTCACTGTGTTGGGGAGAGAGGCCCACGGCTGCCTGGTTTTGTGTACCAGCTTGGATGCCACTGACTAGAAGGTTTGTTGTTGTTTTTTTTTTTTTTTTTCCCCCAGCTTGCAGATGGAGTGACGGTAACACATCCACTGAACAGAACCAATGTCACAGGCAAGTCAGCTCTTTGTTAAATGTGCAAAGTTGAGGTTGAGAACAAAACACCCTCCAGTCCCATCCGAAAAGACACTGGGGTTCTGGCACCAGCACATGGACTTGCGAAAAAGTCTCTAACATTTTCCTTTTAAGTTTTTTTTTTTTTTGGGGGGGGGGCTAATTCAGCACTAGGTTGAGCAGAAAAATCTGGGGGTTTTTTTTGCTTTGTGTTTTTTTTTTGTTTTGTTTTTTGTTTTTGTTTGTTTGTTTGTTTTTTAATTTTGCTCAGGAAACCCCACTGCTCCTCTCTCTGGAAAATGAAATAAAAATATTTTTGTGGCTGGTCTGTTGCTTACCAGGAGGCCATTACTTCCAGGTAATTTATACATGCCTTTAAAAATTATTAGCAGCATTCAATTAGCATTTTCTTAACTGGCTAAGCCATTTGAAGGGGAAAGAAGTTAGAGCTGCAGCCCATAAACCCCATAGACTTTTAAACTAAACTCAGTGCGAGGGCCGGGCTGCAGCGGGCAGTCTCATTACTGTGTGGGGGAAGGAAGGGAACAGGTATCTGTAATGAGGTTGAGGGTAGCTAGGAGCAAAGACACAGCCCATTTATACAGCAGATAGGCACATTAACAAAACAAACACTCCACGCTCAACTTTGTTCAGTGTACGCAAAACTAATTGTAAATCTCGCTATGGTCATGGAACCGGGCTGGGGGAGGCCACAATTTTTTAATCATCGAATAAGCAAAACAGCAACAACAAAAAACTATGAGCTCTTCAAAATTCCAGTAACTTAATTTTAAAAGTTTTAGCAAAATGGCAAAAAAAAATTTATTTATGATTTCTCTTTGATTGTATAATGTTCTTTAAAAAACATATACATGTCATATACACATACATATATACATACATACGTATATAAACCTAAGTGGACATTAAAAAGTTCATTTGCACTAAGCAGTAAATTAGATGCATAGAAATAGCTAAGCAGGAGGCTGACTTTAAGAAGGGGCTTTCCAACGTGTAAAGCTATGATACAAAAAGTATAATTGTACTTTCTAAAAAAAAGGAAATGCCAACATATTAAAAACTGCTAATGCCTTGAAATATTGTCTACGTACATCTCCTTTAAGAAGATAAAAATGTACAGTATGTGCAATGCACAAACCTGAAGGTATATATGCTTTAAATTTCACAAAATCTAACAGTCATCTTACTAAAAGAATACCTTTTCTTTACATTTAGTGTGCTCTAGTCATTCAAGTCATTCAGAAAATGCTTAAAAGTGGGCACTTAAAGTGCATTCAGTGTGGAAAGAATTAATTTACGTAACTGTAAGTTACGCCTTCACAAATGAACTTTCCCTATAACAAAGTGCGGTGTGACACAGAGAACCCATGCTTATTCAAAAGGGTCTCGACCCAAACAAATCTCTATTTACCTTAAAGATTTGCATTTTTACATTCCCATTAGTTTTCTATGTGTTAAGTGTTTTAGGGTTCACTTCCAAAAACACTGAGGCTGAGAAGGGATCCCCTAGGTAATTTCTTTCTTTTTGTTTTTTCACCACAGCAAGGGCTGCTAAATTACAAGTGTTTCTTAGCTGTACAAAGTGTGCATGGAATATATAAGCACATTCTGCCAAATAATGTCATTTTGTTTAATGCAATCTTAAGTGACAATTATCTCAACATAAGATATTTTGTTTAAAGTAAAATGATCCTCCACCTATACTCCTTCCAAATTGAAGAAGGAAATTGTAAGGAAAAGGCATTCTGACCCTTTGGACCCGTTAACAGTTCTTTATGTTAATGAGCCCAAGGAAACCAAGCCTGGCAACAATTTGCTTATGAGCCAAGCTTCATCATGAATTTCACTTTTGGCAAAAAAAAAAAAAAAAAAAAAAAAGTGATCTTAAAAACTACAGTTAGTGAGGGGGAAATTCTTCAAAACAGTTTGCATTTCTTATTTGGGGCAAATAAATTAGAATTACCACTTAACATTTCTGCTGGGGTCTGTTCAAAGTGCCTGTAAAACAGTCACTTCAATGTTAAGTCTCACATGCTCAAGCTATGGCTGTGTTTCCCAAATTCGAATGTAACTAGACCTCCTTTATAAAAGTTGGAGATAAGTAGAAACTTATTAAGATAGCCATAAATACAAAGAACAGACTAACGTTTCCTTTATGGAACTGAAATTGCTTGTATATGTTTGAGATGTTTTTAAGCAACAGAATACTCTGTAACGGAATGAATGGTCAGGAACTAACTGAAGAACGTAGCAGCGACAGGACTCTGGAGTGGTGCAGTCTACTGACTCCCAAGAGCACAAGTGCTGACCTCTGGTGCATTCTAAAGAGTGAAATTAAATTATAACCTGCTTTAGACACTGTGTACATTAGCGTCTATGTGTGAAGCTGACATTATTAGTTGTTTTCCGTAAAAGAAAACCCAGGCAGATACCCTGACTGCAGTTTATAATGTCATTACATTGCTGCCAGTGTCCTTTACCTCTGCCATCTTGTAGGGCCAAGATTACATTTTTTAACCATGTTTCTCTTTAAATAACATTCTGAACTGGCCACCATGCTAAAAAGCTATTAAGCTATTAATATTGCTTAAAATGTTTATTTACGGCTAACCAGAGTCAGGGAGTACATTCTTCAAAAGC
>CABHPQ010001897.1:6903-27765 GCA_902168405.1 Peromyscus aztecus
ACACACACACACACACACACACACACACACACACACACACACACACACATATCTTTTCTCTGAGGAGAGTTTTATTTTCCAGTTCTGTGGGCTGAACCCAAGGCCTCGAAGGTCCCAGGCAACTGCTCTACTTTGGAGTTACATCTCAGGTTTAAGAAGCACTTTTAGGTGTTTATGCAAAAACTTCTGTAATGCTGAGGTCATCATTAAACACAATGGTTCTTTTCTTTCAGAAAAATAACTAATAAAATTGGCAAAATTAATCTGTGTTATACTAGTATGTCTGAATTCACCATGATATTAACTTGGCTTTTGAGAAGGCATCCTATTAAGCAAGTTTATGTTTTGTTCTCGATTGAAAGTTTTTGATAAAAAAAAAATGTATCACATACACCTATACACACATGTGCATACACAATATGCACACACACACACACACACACACAGAGAGAGAGAGAGAGAGAGAGAGAGAGAGAGAGAAACAGAGAGAGAAATAATATACTTTTGTTAGTTACTGTTCTTTTGCTGTGATTAGACACAATAACTAAGGCAGCTTATAAAAGAAAGCATTTAATTGAGGGCTCATCTAGTTTTAGAGGGTGAATATTTGATCAGTGTAGGAGAAAGCATGGTGAAAGGCAGTCAGGCACAGTGCTGGAGCAGAAACTGAAAGCTTACATCTTATCTGCATGACTGAACCAGAGTAAAAGCAATACTGGGCTTGGTGTGGGCTTTTGAATCCTCAGCCCAGTGAAACACTTCTACCAACAAGACCACACCTCCTAATCCTTCCTAAACAGTCCACCAACTGGGAACTAAACATTCATAAAATGAGCATTTTGGGGCCATTCTCATTCAAACCATGGATAATAACAACATTAATAGACACTTAGCATCATTAATATTTATGGAAATACAAAACAAACCCACATCATATAGCATTACCATTCCAGGCAGAGAGCTGGAAATAAAACTCAGTTCCTATCTAGGGTTGGTGTGGATATTCAACGCATAGAACTCTCATGTAATACTGATAGGAAAAGTACTGGGACCTTGACTGTGAATATGATTGTTTCAAATTCTTGCTGCTTACAATGATGGGATATAACCTGTAATTTTGGAGTAAATATATCCCCTCCCCTTTACATTGTTTTTGCTAAAGCATTTTATCACAACAACATAAAAAGAAACTGTGACGTAATTTTATTTCTCTGGCTGTGAGAAAACACCTTGACCAAGGCAACTTACAAAAGAAAGTAATTAATTGGGTTTACAGGTTAGAGTCCGCGATGGCAGAGCAGAGAGATGACAGCAGGAACAACTGGGATCTACATCTTGATCTACAAGTAAAAAACTGAGAAAGCTAACTCAAAATGGAATGAGTCTTCCGTAACTTCAAATTCTATTCCAATGGCACACTTCCTCCATCAAGGCCACACTTTCTAACACTCCATAAATAAATACCAATTGGAGATTATTCCAATGGGAACCAGGCCTTTTGTTAATCTCTTTACTACTTTCAGCACAAGCTTTGGCTTCAGTTTTAAATTTCCTGCCCCTTTTGGTCTTCAAACTATACACTTTGTATTTCTTTTTGCCCAACTTGTTATTTTATTATAGACCTGGGTAAGAGTAATTATTAGTAACCATGCCACATAGTCAACATTGGACTCTCTTGAAATCTCTTTCACCAAAAAATTTTAATTTAGCTTTGGGTAAATTCTTAAGACAAAGGCAGAAAGTAGCCACATTCTTTGCCAAAATGTCACAAGAATGGTTTCCAGTCGACTTACCAATATTGTTCCTATCTGAAGTCCCTCGAGTTAAGGTAACACAGTCCACACTGGTCTCAGCACTACTGTCTTCCAAACTCCAAACACAGTGATGACTAAACTCCACTTACAGCATAGAGTTGCTTTATTAGCCCTGGCCCTAACGTACCAAAGTCTTCCACATGCCTCGAAAGAAGAAAAGTCAGCTTACAAAAGAAACCATTTAATTGAATTGGGCTTACAGTTTCTGAGGGTCGGAGTCCGTGATGGCTGAGCAAAGGCCTGGTGGCAGGAAGAGCCGAGAGCCCACAGCTTGAACCACAACAGAAGCAAAGAGAGCTAGCTAAAAATCTCATGGATCTTTCGAAACAAAGTTTGCCTTCAGTAGTATATTTCCTCCAACAAGCACAAACTTCTTAATACCTCAAGCAGCCACTGACTAGGCACCATGTGTTTAAAACATAGGTGGTGGCCATTATCATCCACAGCACCACATTGTCACAACTGCTGTTAGTTATTATGTGCAATTACCCTGCTATATCCAGAAATCACTGTTTCCCTGTAGTCACCAATTCTGGCTCTTACTCTTCTACAATGATTCTTGAGGCTTGAAAGAAGGAGATGAGATATAGATGTTCCATTTAGGGCTTAAAATTCTTCAGTTTTTATTTTGTGCACACTGACCTCTTGAGAGTCTATATTAATCATCATCTACTACAAAAAGAAATTTATCTCATGAGGTTTAAGAGAAAAACTAATCTATATAATGCTTGTCATTAGAAATCAGTTCAATACATTTATTTATTCTTGTACAATCCTTATAATCTTTTTCACAAAGTTCTTGTCTATGACTATATCTTGAAGTGTTTCCATAGAACATTTTCAAAACTTTGGGTCTTTCATTAAAGTCTTTGATCCACTTTGAATACACATTTGTACAGAATGAGAGGCATACACTTCAATTTATTCTTCTACCTGAGGACGTCTAGTCTGTATCACTGTTATGTTTTATTTGTCTGACAATAAAAGAATAAGGAAAGTGTCACATTCTTCAATAAAAATAATCAAATGTATTTTAAAGTAAAAATATGATCCAAATGTGACAATCCACATGTCTATTGTCAACATTTGTAAAGCTGAGACAGAGGGACTGCATCAAATTCTAGGCCAGCCTGAGCTGCAGAGTAAGTTATGGTCCAGGTTGGCTATAAAGTGACACTCAATCTTCTAAATTCTACAATCAGAAATAAAACAGAAGCAAACAAGATAGAAATAGAATGATTTATTTTAGTAGAATTTTGTTTTTAAGTATTTATATTGAATGAAAATCTAAACAAAACACTATGTTGTTAACTCTGGTTAAGTATAGGTGATTCCGTTTTTATAGCATTCATGCTCATTATTTTCTGACTTTTTAATATTTGTTCATATATTTTGCATAACATTGAATTTTGAAAGTCTTAAAGCTTTTTATAAGGAATATTTTTTGCAACATTCTTATCTTTATTAAAATCCTATTTCTACCATGTGGTACTATTTTAATACACAAAACAGTGCATCTAAATTCTTTTATATACAGTTGAACTGATGCATTCCTGGCACAAGATTTGTGATGGAATAATATGATCCAAAACTGTTTAATTTCAAAATATAAACACAGTAGAAGTAGTTTTTATTTTCTTGTGTTTTTTAGATCTTTGTTTATATTCTCTTTACATGGAACTATGTTATAGAAGGACATTATTTTCATACAAGTACAAAGCATCAAACATTACCCTGTACCTCATTTTCCCTTTATTGTTAGTGTTTTAGACAGTGCCTTTGGACAGTTTTACTTCTACGTTCAGGTCACATATACATGCAAGCTTTTATTTATCGTAATAAAATCTAGGGACCACAAATGAAAGAAAACATTATATGTGTCTTTGAGAGTGTCTTTATTCTCTTAATATGAATGTTTTCAATTGTACCCATGTTCCCAAAACTGACATAATTTTTCATCCTTTATTTGGACTCATATTTTAAGACAGTAAAGTTTTCAGAACTTTCTCATTTTGAACTTCAAATTTTAAGATAATAGAGTTTGGCAAAAATATATCACTTTAATTCTACATGGTGCCTCTGTTACAAGACACTGGCTTTTTAATCAGTCCCTGTACCTTTATGCTGTTAAAATACCTGTGAATTTCAAGTGCAATTTAATTGGCATTATAACAAATGATCTAGCAGAGTGTTGTTGAACATTACAGGACACAGAGCTATGATATTCCATTGTTGCTATGAATAGAAACACCCAGACACCAATTACCATCTCATTGCTGTGACTGCTTACTGATCCTGTTGTGCTCATCAAACTTACATCTTTCTAGTTCATATTTTGATTTCAAAAAGTTGTGCTAAGAAAAGATTAAATTTATTATGAATGCAAATAAATGTGAAGCACACAAAGCTAATTAAGTTTATAACCACTGAGAATAAAATGAATAGGAAAATTAAATTGCTTTGCTTCAAGGAAAATCTTTTAGGAAACATTTGTTGAGTAAACACAAATGCATTTAAGAATATTTTCTTACACAGTTGATATTTGACTAGTATTTTCACCAGTGACAACAATATGAATTTCCTTTAATTTTTAAGACACTTAACTATGGTCGTTACATCATACCACTTCTGAGTATTGTAGTGTATGAGTGGGAAGAATTATACTTCCTAAACATTTAAATAGAGCTTCAAAAATTGTTAAAGCTAGTAGTGGGAAAATAATACATTATAACACCGAAAAACCTGAAATTAAGCAAAGAGAAAATTTATGAGAAACAGCTGAGAGTTTTTGTGCTAAAATAATATGAACTAAATAATGTTTTCACAGTTGTGACATGTATATTCTCTTTGTTTTTTTATCCCTGCTAGTCCATAAACAGATATTCAGCAACAATATTTAATATACATACACATATTTTAATCACAATGGGGAAATTTTTTCAATTTTGAAATGCATCTGTGATCATTTTTATTAATTCTAAATCCTATGCAACCAATCAGTTTGTTCAGCTGGACATTTGGCAGTAATAACATCCTTTTTGTTTACCAGCTGACAGGTTTGTTGATGTCCCCATGACGCCTTTCCATGGTGAGGCAGAGTTTAGACTGACTCTGGGGTATTTACACATGATGGAGGTAATCTCTTTCTTTTTCTGAGACTCACAAACAAAGCAGTTAAATCCCCATCACAAATGACTATACTGGGACTCATTACACTTTTCATAGGCCTGGATCTTTTTGTTTCTGAGTCCCTAAAACATTTATATAGGGCAATGAAATTTTCAAAGAACCTGAGCCAATTCCTTTAACAAAGAATGAGACCCATTGCTTTGAAAGATTCCGTTTTCTTCTGATAGGGAGGATATCATCCAAAGACTAAGAAAGAATTGGAATAATGAAGAATAAAAACTGCTTCTAAGGTTGAGACAGTATAGGCGCACTTTTCCAAAGCTGCTTATTTTGTTCAAGTGTTCATTGACTTGTTATTGTAACAGGCTTTTCTTGAGGTACGACCATGTGCCAGGCTGTGTGAGAGACTCTTTGGTAAGCCAGTGGAATAGCCTCAGATCAGCTCTGTCCAGCAGAAGAAAAAAACCTATGAACATATGTTTTTACAATAATGGGTTAGAGTCCATACAAAAGAGAGTGGAGAGTCCTGGTGTGGGAAAGAGAAGGTTTGATGTGGAACAATCCTTTTCTACACTATAAATATGTATTACTCTCATTGGTTAATCAAAATCTGACAGGCCAGTAGCTGGGCAGGAAGTTAGGTGGGAAAGCCAACCTGAGAATAATGGGAAGGAGGGCAGAGTCAGGAGAGATGCCAGCCAGCTGCCCCAAAAGCAAGACATGCTAGAGAACAGGTAAAGCCACAGGTCACATGGCAATACATAGATTATTAGAAATGGGTTAATTTATGTGTAAGAGTTAGCTAGTAACAATCCTGAGCTATTGGTCAAGCATTAATAATTCATATTCAGTCTCTGAGTCAGTAATTTGGGACTGGATGGTCAGGATAGGAAATGTCCATTTATAGAGTTCTAATGTGGGGCTGAAATTTCCACATGAAACCTGACAAAGAATAAAAAAGGAATCTAGACACATAAGAACAGAGTCAAGCATGGCTTCTGTTTGCTGGCAGTGAACAGAGATGGCTTCCTGGCTCAGTGCTAGCAGCAAAAATGGGCAGCTCTTTTAAGAGATCCTACTACCAAACACTTATAAGGTGTTTATGAGCAGCAGGTCAGCTACTTGGTGACACCATGGACCTAGAAACTTCCGGAGTTGGGGCAGTAAACATGGCTTTCAGAGATGGTGGTAAATGTACCTCTGCCATGAGACCCAACTCTCAGGGAATCAATGGGGAGGAGCCAGCACCAGCAGGCCATGATGTAAGTTACACAGCAGGTTTTATTTTTGCTCATGCAGACAGAAAAGGTTACAGAAGCACAGTAAGGACAGATTCAGACAAAAAGAGCCTCTAATGCCATGATAGAGGCATCATGGGGATAGAGAGAAACCGGGTGCTAGGGAATTTCCAGGAATCCACAAGGATGACCTCAGCTTAGACTACTGGCAATACTGGGGAGGGTGCCTAAACTGACTTACCCCAGTAATCAGATCAGTGAATACCCTAACTGTCATCATTGAGCCTTTCTCCAGTAACTGATGGAAGCAGATGCAGAGATACACAACCAAACACCAGGCTGAGCTCCAGGAGTCCAGTTGAAGAGAGAGAAGAGGGATTCTATGAGCAAAGGGCATCAAGGTCATGATGGGGAAATCTACAGAGACAACTAAACCAAACTAGTTGGAACTCATGAAATTTAGACCAACACCTGTGGAGTGTCAGTACCATTCACTCTGCATAATCAAGACAGTTGTGCAGCTTTATCTGCTTAAGAGGCCCTCTGACAATAGGATCAGGATCCATCCCTGTGCATGAGGTGGTTTTTTGGAGCTCACTACCTATAGTGGGACACCTCGCACAGCCTTGAGGCAGAGGACCTGCCTCTACTGCATATACCAGGCTGTGCTGACTCCCCATGGGAGGCCTTACCTTCTTGTAGGAAGGAATAGGGGGTGAGAGGGTGGGGAAAGGCTGAAAGGTGGAAAGAGGGAAGAGGGGGATCTGTGATTGGTATGTACAATGAATAAAAAAAATTCTTAAGGAAAAAAAAGAGCCTCTAAACAGGTCACAGTGTGTCTAAAAATTATGTGTAGGCTTGGGAGAGAGAATATATATATATACAAACTTAGATAAAAAAAAATATAGCTTTTAAATAAAGTCCTTGAAAAGGGAATAGAGCCGGGCGGTGGTGGCGCACGCTTTTAATCCCAGCACTCTGGGGGCAGGTGGATCTCTGTGAATTCGAGGCCAGGCTGGTCTACAGAGCGAATTCTAGGAAAGGCACAAAGCTACACAGAGAAACCCTGTCTCGAAAAAGCAAAAAAAGAAAAAAGAAAAAAGAAAAGGGAATAGAGTAAGTAATAAAAAATATAATAAGCCATGTAAAGACGGAAAATACACAGACAGTCTGGAAACTATGTTATTGTGCTGTCTTTAAATTTTTTGACTGCTAATGAACAAATGATAACTGCTAAGAGACATTTGACTATGAAAGCTGCTAGATTAAATCAACCTATATATTTTAAAAATATCTTGACTTCAAAATTTAAGTCAAAAGATATGTTACTTTGGGAAAGAGGTTCTGTTTTTATTTCCACAGGAAATGAGAGGCTCTGGATTCACTCTAGGTTAAGAAAAATCAAGTTTGATCAAACAAATGGCCCAGGTGATCCAACACTTTAGCGCACCTCTGTTGCAGTTTCCTCTGAATTCTACATACAGACAGCTTCAAGGCTGCTTGTTGAGATGATCCAACCTCACAGAATACTCCAGTCAGGACTTGACAATAATCTTGAATTTTCTCAGGGTCCTCCCAAGATTACCAGCACCCCCAATCAGCAGGAAATAGTCTAGAGAACTATGCCTACATTCCCAAAAATAAATTATAAATGTTTGTCATCATTTAGGGGGTTTGGGTACAAGTTGTTATGGATACTGGTCAGGAAAAATGCTAAACAACAGAAATTAGATTCAGGGATCTTGTTTTGAAAAGAAAAGGGAGGATATAGAAATGATAGGATAAAAGAGTAGATTATTGAATCTATTTTCATCCAAAAAGCAACTACCTCTTTCTACACATCCATACCAGCATTTGCTGGCATTTGACTTTTGTATCTTAACCATTCTGATTGGATTAAGATGAATTCTCAAAGCAGTTTTATTTGTCATTTTCCAGAAAGCTAAGGGTATTAAACATTTTTATAAATGTTTCTCATATATTTTTATCTTTTAAGAACTCTCTATATAGTCCCATGGCCCAATTTTAATTTGAGATTATTGTCTTTTTATGTTTAGTTCATTAGTTCATTGTATATTCTGAACACTGACCTTCTATCAGATGTATATCTGGTGAAATTATTTAAGCCTCTTTACTTTGCTGTATAGAAGCTTTTTAGTTTCAAGGGTTTGGAATTACTATTACTTGTTGGTCTTCATGCACTATCACAGTGCCAATCAGAAAGCCCTTTTCTGTGCCAATAAAGTCAGGCATATTCCTTGCTTTATCTTCTATCATATTCAAAGTATCTGGTCTTATGATAAGGTTCTTGGCCCACTTGGACTTGAATTTTTTGTAGGGTTAGAGATAATGATTCCATTTCATTCAAATATTCTTATTTAAAAAAGTAACTTTCCCAAGATCAAAATGATGGAAGTATGAATTTATGGGTTTCAAATCCAGGTAATCTAATTATATGACTACTCAATTAAAACTAATTTTTCTAATATTATTTTCATTTGGTTGGTTGGTTTTGGTTTTTTATAATTATTTTTTTATTAAACATTTCCATGCCTTATATTTCAATCATATTCTTTTCCTCTCTGAACTCCTCCTAGGTCCTCCCTATGGTACTAACTAACTTACCCAACTTCATGTGTTATCTGTCTAGCTGTCTGGCTGTCACATATCATACATCTCTATTTCTCATAAAAAGTACAAACAAAAATAAAAATACAAACTAAAAAAATCAAAAAGAATATGAAGTCTGTGTTTACAAGCTACTACTGAACATGGGTCCTGCCCTGGGGTGTTCTTAATATACCCAGTGATACTCCATTGAAGAAAAATGATATTCTCTTTCCTAGCAGGTACCACTTGCAAGTAGCTCCTTGGTTAGAGGCTGGAATTGTCTCTACCTTTGCCTCTCAGTTCTGGGATGTTGACTTGCTTGAGCCTATGTAGGTCTTATACATGCTGTCACAGTCTGTGATTTTTATGTGAGTATCAGTCCTGTTGAGTTTGGTAGTAGCCATTTCCTTGAAGTGATCGATCATATCTGGTACTTAAAATCTTTCTGCCTCCTTTTCCACATAGACACTTAAACTTTGAGCAAAGGAGTTTGATCACATTTATGAATGAGTGCCCTGAAGTCTGTCTGTCTGTCTGTCTGTCTGTCTGTCTCTGTGTCTCTGTGTCTGTCTGTCTCTGTTTCTGTCTCTCTCTCTCCACATTGTTCCGTTTCAGGACATTGTTTTAATTACTATCAAGTACAAGTAGAAGCTTCTCTGCTGAAGGTTCTACAATTCTCTGATTTATGAGTATAGCAGAATGTCATTAGGAGTCATTTTAGTGCTATGTCTTTTTAGCAGAATAACAGTAGTAAGTTTTTCCTTAAGCCCATGACCTATCTAGTCTCAGGTTCTTGAACAATTTAGCAGTGTCATACAGTGGGTTCTGTTTCATGGAGTGGGCCTTAAAACAAATCAAAAAGTCTGTAGCATGAATCCTAATTGGTCTTATATAATAAAAACCTAGAGTCAAATATAGGGGTAAATGCTGAAAGATCAGAGACACAAAGAAGCAAGCCACAGCCACTTCTTACCTCTACCAAATCCTCACACTGAAAGGGACTGAGCTCCTGTCCCCTCCTGCCTTATATTCCTCTCTCTGCCCAGCCATATCACTTCCTATCTCCATCTCCCTAGTGCTGGGATAAAGACGTGTGTTCCCAAGTACTGGGATCAAAGTGTGTGTCACCAACTACCTGACTCTGTTTTATAGTGATATTTTATTTGTACTGAAATGTGATTTGTATGTTAATAAATAAAGTTGCCCGGGGGTCAGAGCTATTAACAAAGCCATAGCGAAAGCTGGGCGGTGGTGGTGCACGTCTTTAATCCCAGCACTTGGTAGGCAGAGCTAGGTAGATCTCTGTGTGTTCAAGGCTACAGCCAGCATTGGAGACACACGCCTTTAATCTCAATACCAACCATAGAAGACCTGGAGGTCTGTACAGACAAGCAGTGACAAGGCAGTCATGTGGTTGGGTTTACAACCAATGAGAAGGCAGAAAAGGAAGTCTATATAAAGACAAACAGACAGGAAGTAGGTCTTTTTCGGAGAGGTCTCTTGCAGAGAGGTAGGACAGTAGCGGCAGGAGGGGTAAGGTTTTTAATCTCAGCTCTTAGCTATCGCTCTGACCTCTTGGCTTTCTTCTCTGAATCGGCTCTATGTTTTTTATTTAATAAGACGGTCGGTTACATCTACACCCTTTCTCCTTTAGACTGAATCAATCTTGTGTAGCCCAGGGTGGCCTTAAACTTACAGAAATCCATCTGCCTCTGCCTCCTGAGTGCTAGGATTAAAGGTGTGTGCCACCACTGCCTGGCTTCTATGGCTAACTAGTAGCTTAACTCCTCACTCTGATCTACAGGCAAGCTTTATCTGTTAAAGCATAAACAAAATATCACCACAAAAGTCATTGGCTACTTCCACAAAATTTGTGCTACTCTTGCACCAGTTATCTCACAGGCAGGTTGCAATTATAGGTCAGAGCATTTGTAGCTGAGTGATATGGATGATAACTTTCTCCTCCAGTAGGAGCATGCAAATATTTTCCAGCATGATGAATGCTCGGCAGTAGAGATTGGTGGGTACCGGTGTTGATCTCTCAGTGTTTAATGACATGAGTAAGTTATGTCTCCAGAAACAGGGCCTTACTACCAGGTTATAGAGATTAACCAATAACTTTGGCAATAACCTGTGATATTTGGTCAGAAAAGGTCTATGAGACTTCTTTGGCCAATGACTAAACAAGATGTAAATGTTCTTGGCACTGGAGGTTTTATTCGATGGCATAAGTTGTCTACTTTAAGGCATTATCTCTCCCATTATATAGTGACCACATTTAAATTTTTCTCATTTATGTACATATTTCAGGAACTTCTGTGGTAGTAGCTTCCCACATAGCTTTTCAGAAGTCTATTAGTGTTAAAGGTGTCCATCCCCATATTCTTTCCTTTATCCTCCCCTCCCATCCCTCTCCCCATTTAATCCTTCTATTCTAGTTTCTCCTTTACCTCTTTATAACATTATATTCATTTTCCTCTCCTTGGAAGATCCTCTCCTTCCCCCTGGTCGCTTACTAGATACTCAAGCTTTGTGGTTATTAAGACTGAAACATGCATACCTAAGGCTTAAATGCTAGCATACACACATAAGAAAAAACAACATGTAATATCTGTCTTTTGACATCTGAGCTACCTCACTCAAGAAAATTTATTCTAGCTCTATTTACCTGAAATATTCATAATTCCATTTTTCTTAACAGCTGAATAATATTCCATTGTATAATTATAACAGGTTTTTGTTATTCCTTCACAAGTTGATGGCTATATGTGCTGTTTTCAGTTCCTGGCTATTATAAATAGAGCAGCAGTGAACGTGAATGAGCAAGAATATCTGTAATAAGATTTAGAGTCTTTTCAGTATATATCTAAGAGCTGTATATTGGGATCTTGTGGTAGATCGATTTTTCATCTTTTGAGAAGCCTCCACACTGATTTCCTTAGTGGTGATAGTTTGCATTCCCACCAGGGATTATTAAGTTTTTCCCACATCCTTGCCAGCATGTGCTGTCATTTGTTTTATTGAACTGGACAAGTCTGGCTGGGTTAAGTTGAAATCTGAAAGTAGCCATCAGGTAAATGCAAATTAAAACTACTTTAAGATTTCTAGATTTTTTTTAATTAGAGGCATCAATAGTGGACTTTCTAAAAATATTTATACACAGCAATAGCATTTTCTGCCATTTCCTGTCACACTACTTTGCACAAACACTTAGCAATCTGGACTGTGATTCATTGCATTATTATTATTGCATCACATTGGAAGAATGTGAAAATTACTCACTCTGATGTCATCATTAGTGAATGTTTGTGTCTTTTGACACATGGCTTAACAGATCCCTGTGATATGTATAGCAGAGCTCTGTAGTAAGAGCGTAAGTAGCTATTAAAAGTTTGGTTGATGACACAAAGCACTAAAAGAGAATGGATGGACTCAATTTGTTATAGTTTTAAAACTATATCTGTTCTGTGTGTAGATGTTGTGCGTGTCTTTGTGTTTTGTGTGTGTATATCATGAAAGCATGTTTGTGTGCATGTGTGTACACATGAGCACACTGATTTACGTGTGAAGGCAAGAGGGAAACTTTTGGGAATCGGTTCTCTCTTTCCACCACATTGGTCTCAAGGATCAAACTCAAGTCATCAGGCTTGGCAGCAAGAGCCTTTACCTACTTAACCAGAGTGTCTCTGGATCCTGAATCTGTAGCATGGGTATTAACCATAGACCAGGGCTCTCAGGCCTATGGCAGGGCTAGTCTTTAGCAATAGTTGCTATAGTGTTCAAGACAGTTCAAGATTGGTTAAATGTCCTTGTAGCACCTCTTGCTCTTGGACTAGGGGTATGTTTGGTAATGGGAGGGATTCTGTCTATAGTCAAAAGGTGGCACAATTGTGGTTGCTGCTCAGGAGGGCAGTGTGGGAATGTCTCCAGAAACGGCTTTCAGTTCTCTAAATGATGCAACATTTCAGGTTTTTCTGAAAAGCAAGCCACTGGTGATCAGAGTGGCACCCACTGGATGGCTTATATTGATAGGACCCTGTTTCTTGTTAGGTCCTGGTCATGTTCAAACATCTCACTTATTTTCATGTGCATGTGCAGTAATTCTCCATTGATTTATCCACGGTGTTGTCTAAAGTTTTTTTTTTTATTTTATTTTATTTTACAATACCATTCAGTTCTACATATCAACCACAGATTCCCTTGTTCTCCCCCCTCCCGCCCCCTTCCCCTTCCCCCGAGCCCACTCCCATTCCCACCTCCTCCAGGGCAAAGACTCCCCAGAGGAGGACTGAGATCAACCTGGTAGACTCAGTCCAGGCAGGGTCAGTCCCCTCCTCCCAGGCCAAGCCAAGTGACCCTGCATAAGCCCCAGGTTTCAAACAGCCAACTCATGCAATGAGCACAGGACCCGGTCCCACTGCCTGGATGCCTCCCAAACAGTTCAAGCCAATCAACTGTCTCACCTATTCAGAGGGCCTGATCCAGTTGGGAGCCCCTCAGTCATTGGTTCATAGTTCATGTGTTTCCATTCATTTGGCTATTAAAGTTTTAAAAATGGATATTTGACACTTCCCAAACTTATTAAGCATTTAACAATAGTTGTCTATATGTTATGTTTTAGGGGAAGAAAAGTTGAATCTCATATTTTGCTATCTTGTTGCTGCCATTTGTTTCTTTAATTTCTTCTATATCAAATTGTCAGAGGAGCTGGACGTCTTAGCCCAGGCTTGTAATATCATCTCTTAGGAGACTAAATCAGGACTGTACAAGTTCTGGAACAACCTGTGGCTGCAGAGATCTTGCCCCCCCCCCCAAAAAAAAGAAATACAATGGGAAATTATGAATATTAAACCAATAAAGATAAAAGCAAAAGATGTTTCTTAAAGTAAGCCTCATGGAGTAAATAAAATAATAAAACTATCAAATATCTGAAGAAAAGGCCACACAGATACATAATATGTGAAATGACATTGGAAAAAAATACTAAAAATACTTTTTTAAATGTGAATTAAAACAGGGATAATAAGAACAGAGGACAGTTGGACTCCCGGAGCTCCACCCTGGGCCTGGCCGTGGATCTCTGCATCCAGTTCCCTCAGTCATTGGATGGGGTTTCTAGCACGACAATTAGGGTGTTTGGCCATCCTACCACCAGAGTAGGTCAGTTCGGGTTGTCTCTCGACCATTGCCAGCAGTCTATTGTGGGAACACCTTTGTGGATTTCTGTGGGCCTCTCTAGTACTTTGCTTCTTCCTATTCTCATGTGGTCTTCATGGTCTCCTATTCCTTGTTCTCCCTCTCTGTTCTTGATCCAGCTGGAATCTCCTGCTCCCCCAAACTCTCTTTCCCTCCACCCTAGCCCTTCATTACCCCCACTCACGTCCAGGCTGTTCATGTAGATCTCATCCATTTCTCCATCATTTGGGCGATCCCCGTGTCTTTCTTGGGGTCCTGTTTTCCAGGTAGCCTCCCTGGTGTTGTTAGCACAGGGACAAATAGCCAAATGAATGGAAACACATGAACTATGAACCAATGGCTGAGGGGCTCCCAACTGGATCAGGCCCTCTGAATAGTTGAGACAGTTGATTGGCTTGAACTGTTTGGGAGGCATCCAGGCAGTGGGACCAGGTCCTGTGCTCATTGTATGAGTTGGCTGTTTGAAACCTGGGGCTTATGCAGGGTCGCTTGGCTTGGCCTAGGAGGAGGGGACTGGCCCTGCCTGGACTGAGTCTACCAGGTTGATCTCAGTCCTCCTCTGGGGAGTCTTTGCCCTGGAGGAGGTGGGGATGAGGGGGGGCGGGGGGGGGGGGGGGGGGGGGGGGGGGGGGGAGAACAAGGGAATCCGTGGCTGATATGTAGAACTGAATGGTATTGTAAAATAAAATTTAAAAAAAAGTAAACTTGCTACTTAACTGAAAATATTACATTCTAAAAAATCTATCATTCTATTTCACTTCATATGTAATTCATTTCCTGGACTTTGTCAGTTCACTCTGTTTTAGCTCTTGGCTATTATCTAAATGGTGAATGATAGAAAGAAATTATGAGTCCCTCTGAAACCACAAAATCTTGGCTCTTGGGTGAAGGAGAATTAATGGAAACAAGCACACCTAAACATTCTACTCAATGCTTTGAGACAAAGTTACACTTACTAGATTCACGTTAGAGTGTCCAATTAACCAGATCTTTAGAACTTTAAAACCTACATTGTCTTCACAGTGTTTATTGTATGAAATGTATTGCTTGAGTAATAATTAATGAAAAGCAAGATTAAGTAGTCAGTCAAACTAGCTACTTCACAAAGCATCAATGACTAACCAAGGAAAGGGAAAGTCAGCACTAAGGTAAAATCAGGGCAAAGTCAGAAGTACTACTTCGTACAAACCTCCAGACAGCACTCCAGACTGCATTTCTCAGTCCAGTCAACAGCTTCCTCTAAAGAAGTAACAACTGGCTGGGCGGTGGTGGCGCACACCTTTAATCCCAGCACTCGGGAGGCAGAGGCAGGCGGATCTCTGTGAGTTCGAGGCCAGCCTGGTCTCCAAAGCGGGTTCCAGGAAAGGCGCAAAGCTACAAAAAAAAACCCTGTCTAAAAAAACAAAAAAAAAAAAAAAAAAAGAAAAAGAAATAACAACTGAAGGGCTGCCACTTTCCACACTGATGCTCTCCAGGCATTATAACAAACTTGGACCCTTGCAACTCCATTACCATGCATTTTTATATCTTTTTTGTTGTTAATTTTTGTTTTTGTTTTTTCAAGACAGGGTTTCTCCGTGTAGTTTTGGTGCCTGTCCTGGATCTTGCTCGGTAGACCAGGCTGGACTCGAACTCCCAGAAATCCTCCTGGTTCTGCCTCCTGAGTGCTGGGATTAAAGGTGTGACCCACCACCGCCCAGCTGCATTTTTATATCTTAACTAAGTCTTTGGCTTGCCCATCACTTCATCATATTTCAGTTATTTTATTATACATGGAGCTCCTCTGTGAGAAAATATAACACTGAATAAATTCCTCTGCATTTATTGCCTCTGTCATAAGCTAGGCAGCTAAGGAAAATGCCCAAAGAATTTTATGTGTTCTTATATGAGAAACCGATAGTATATAAATATTTATACCTTTGTGATAAGTGATGCAATCCAACAAATCCAGACACAGCAGTTGAATCAAAGATAGCAATACTGTACCTGGGTAAGTGTCTGTATCTCTGTGAGACTGAAGGTACAGGGTGCTTGTGTTTAGTATGGCACTACTTCTGCTGAAATGTTAGATTCTAAACATTCAGTGAATCTGAAAAACCAAGCAAAACAAACAAACCAAAAACAAAAAGCCCACAACAACTACAGTAACAACAAAAAACCCACCCATATTATTTGCTTATTCTGCTCTCTGATGTCAATTTGCTTGATAAGAAACACACATTAGATAGGCTGCTAAATATTACTCCTGGAACCTATTACTAGGAAATACAGATTTCCGAAATTTAATTCCCTAAGTTAATGAACCCAGTAAATTTGGTCTGATGTCTTCCAAGTTAATATGTTAAATCTGAGTCAATTTATTTGTATATGCACAAATTTGTTGACATTTAAATTAATCTTGAGGAAAATATGTATCATCATAGAAATGTGTTATTTATAGTTCTTACACATGAGGATCCTTATTAAGCTTCATTCATTTGCTGATTCAAAGTGAAAAAAAAACAATTAGCTCAGTGTGTTTTGCTTTATATAAATGCTAATTTTGTGCAAAATATTTTTTCTTTTTGAACTAAGGCATTCAGATTACTGCGAATAACTGACTACCCCCTAAATAAACTCTCACTCTAGACACTAGATATAACATTGAAGGCTATTGTGTTGGTTCATTTTTTAGGTGTTTTACTTACCAGTCAGTGTGAGTTTTGATGAGGCAGAATATCATGGTCTAAGATCAAGTGTAGCAAATGTTAATACTCAGGAAGCAGAGATTGATAGAAAGGGGTCTGGAACACAAAATGTCTCCTAGTAATCCAAAGAGGCTGTACCTGCTAATGCTTGTCATGCATTACAAATGGTACCACCAAACTGCAACAAAGCCATCAGCACATGAGCTTACAAGAGAAAGTTAATATTCCAAGTATAATATTCTGCCTTGCCTCCAAAGGTTCATGTCAATCTCATAATTCAAATTGTATTTATTTTATTTCCAAGTACCTAAAAAATTTTTCACAGTACAGCATTGGGATCATTTAAAAGTCAAACTCCAAAGTCTCTTTTGAGATGCAAGCCAGATAGACCTCTAGAGTCTTTAAAAAAAAAAATAACAAAGTTGTATTTCTAAGATAAAGGGACTAAAATGAACATTCCCATTCCAAAAGGGGAAAATAAGGTAACTGAATGGAGAATGAGACTTAAAAGCAAGAACCAAACCCAAACATCAATTCCTGTAGCGACACATGTGGCGTGATGTGCCTCTGTAGGCCTAGAGAGACCCAGCCTAGTGCTTTGCTGTCTTCAAGTCACATGCCATTGCTTTTACTTCTCAGTGCTCTTCTCTGCAGTTGTTTCATGTTCTTAAAAATCTCCAGCTTCCTGGGGGGCTCCAGTGCATCCTATTCCTTACCTCCACAGCTTCATGCATGAGCCTGTAGAGTAGCCTCTATTATAATTCTTGGTCTTTTTGGCTTTTCTTCGAAATGTGTGCGGAAGCAGCCGTGAGCCTACAAATCTTACATTCTGCATGCCTGCCAAACAGGTATCATGTGGACGATGCCAAGGTCTGCTACCAGTTGAGCAGTAACCAGGCCTCTGTCCACGGCTTCATTGGCCTGTGAGTGACTTGGTGACCATGGACATCACTGAGCCAAGTATCTCTGTATCAGGGTATTGAATCCTTAGAGTGTATGCTGAGGAGTGGTGTAGCTGGGTCATATGGTAGACCTGCTTTTAGCTTTTTGAGAATTTTCCATGCTGATTCCATAATGACTACATCAGACTGCAATCCCATCAATAGTGAACAAGGGCTCCCATTTCCCCATATCACCACCAGCCTCTTTTGGTCAGTTGATTTCCTGAACTTAGGCTTTTTGACTAGAATAAAATAAAATCTCAAAGTAGTTATAATTTGCATGTGCTGAATTGCTAAGGACTTTGAATACTGTTAGATGTTTCTGGCCATTTTTATTTTTTCTTTTAAGAGCTCTCAGTTCAGATTCATAACCCATTTTTTGATTGAGCAATTTGTTTTCTTGTCTTTGTGTTTTTAAATTTATTATATTTATATATGTATATATGTATATTGATCCACATGGGGTGAAAATGTTCCTCCCAAAGCTATTTTTTTTTTTAAAGATGTGGTCTCACTATGTAGCCCTGGCTGTGTGGATTTCACTTTGTAGACTGGAGTGGCCTCAAACTCACAGACATCTACCTGCCTCTGGCTCCCAAGTGCTGGGATTAAAGGCATGTACCAAGAGTGTAAGAGCCAAAGAGAAAAGAGGACACCAGAACAGTCCCTCTGAATCAAGCAATTAAGGCTCATATGAACTCACAGAGACTGAAGCAGCAAGGACAGGACCAACAGGGGTCTGCACCAGGTCCTCTGGGTAAATATTATAGTTTCCAGCTTAGTATTTTCATGGGACATCTGAGTGTGCAAATGAGTGTGTCTCTGATTCTGTGCCTTCTCTTGGGGGCTGTTTTCCTTCTGTTGGCTTGCCTTTTCCAACTTCAATGGGATTTTTTTGTTTTATCTTATTATATTTTATTTTGTTATGTGTGGTTGTTAAATCATAGGAATCCCTTTCTTTCTTTCTTTCTTTCTTTCTTTCTTTCTTTCTTTCTTTCTTTCTTTCTTTCTTTCTTTCTTTCTTTCTTTCTTTCTTTCCTTCCTTCCTTCCTTCCTTCCTTCCTTCCTTCCTTTCTTTCTTTCTTTCTTTCCTTCTTCCTTCCTTCCTCTCCCCTCTCCTCCCCTCTCTCTCCCTCCCCCTCTCTTTCTTTCATTTTTTAGACAGTGGAAACTCCAGGACAATAGAGACTACAATGTCCTCATCAGCATGTCTCAAACCCCGTGATCAAGGTAAGTGATTGAACTCTCTTCTGCTATGAAGCTGACTTCATCTCTGACCTTCTTACCAAAGCCTGTTCTTTTCTAGTGAGAGACAGAAAAGGAGTGGATCTGGAGGAGTGAGTAGATGGTGAGGAACTGGGAGGAGTAAAGGAAGAGGAAACAATAATCAGGATATATAGTATGAGAAAAGAATCCCTTTTCAATAAAAGAAAAAAAAAGAAAGAAAATGCTCATGCAAGAACCATAGACTATGTAACAAATACCTTAGTGCCATGCAGGAAAATTTCCCTTCAAATTATTCAGAAAGATCAAAGAGACTCTGAAAATAATATTGACCATTACCTGTAGTTTCAGAACTTGAAAGTAAGACCATATTGTTGAAGACACCAAATACTTTGGACACAGAACCTGGAAAAATCTAAGCATATCTGACTAATCCTGGAAACCTCTCCATGAAACTGACTCTTATAGCATTGGAAGTTTTTATACAAGCTGTCAAAGGAGAAAGTACTCCTACCTAGCTATAAAGCCTATGGTACATAATGACCTGCTCTGAAAGATATCCCTAGTAGTAGAACAGTGGCACTTTAATCTTGGTAATAACCTACAGCTATATAAGTGGAGTTCAGGCCCACTCAATAGGAGGAAACTCATGTTTGGTATTGTAAACCTATTCATGGCTTTATAGGAAATGGACCACAGTGGAGAACCCACTACTTCCATTTTTCTGAATCAGTATAGATTCTACATGTATTTTAAATACCCATCCTTATAACCACAGGTAAACGTGGCTCTTCTCAGCAAAGAAGCTTCTTTCTGCAGTAAATAGAAGCTACTATAGAGATCCATACTACTGAAAATTTGGAGAATTAGTAACTGTGGGCAACTAGTCTATCTTCTGACTACATCACACATCCCCTAATACTTAGGGAACATCAGTCACTGAAGAGGAAGCAGAAAGATGGTAAGATCCAGAAAACTAGGATACCTACTCCAAGACAGTGACTTCTAGACATGACCTGGATGCTGTGCTTATGCGATCTCAACAATATAATTCTTAAAGCAGTACTGCATAATGACCAGTGGACATTCCAATGGGTATAGGAGAAAGTCCACAAGCTCTAGTCCTAGATAGTCAATGGCTGCTGAGGGAGGAAGAATCTCTTTTTCCCCATGGACTGTGCCCCTGATAGGTTATCTAATCCCATATGGACAGTCCTAAATATATGTACATATGAGGAACACTAAGTAGACTCAGTTGTATATCTATATCTCTCTATCCCTCTCTCTCTCCCTATATATATATATGTATATATATAACATATGTATGTGTGACATACAATTGTTATACACATATATAATATATTATACATATTAAAAACTGAAACACACACATATTAAAAACTGAAGAAGTCAAGGATTTAAGAGGGAGTGAGGGCAGGTGGGATAAATTGGAGGTGGGTGAATGAGAGATGGAAATAATACAAATATAGTGTGATCATGTCTGAAATTCCCAAAAATTAAGAAATAAAATAACTATTATTGTGAGAAAGGATGGGAGCTCTGAGGAAAGAATAATTCCTCATATCTTATATACTCAACAGATGATGCAGTTTTTCTAGATTGAGAATCCTAGAGGACAAAGTATGGAAGTGGGTGATGTGGTAGAATATAATAATCTAGATTTGAAGCTTTGCACAAATCTAAAGAATCTAAGAACAGGAATCGGGAAAAGGAGCAATAAAAAGTTAAAGAGATCAGGAAAGGGGATTGATATCATCATTCACATCTCAAATTTAATAGGAGAGTTATTAAGGAAAGAGACGGAAAAATGTGTGTGTTATAGTGTAGAAAGGAGATAAAGTCAAAGGCAATATTAATCAGAGAAGCTAAATGGCTAATAGCCATTTATAATTTACCATTATAATTTTCTAAGGTCAGCATGTACATTTCTTCTCTACCTTCTAAGAAACGGTGTGTAATGTGATGTGTGTGTGTGTGTGTGTGTGTGTGTGTGTGTGTGTGT
>CABHPQ010001897.1:27865-43221 GCA_902168405.1 Peromyscus aztecus
TGTGTGTGTGTGTGTGTGTGTGTGTGTGTGTGTACGTATGCATGTGTTTTAGTCTGGTCAAATATCCAGACATGTATTTGCTAGTATATTACTAGAGAGTAATGCAAGAGAAAAGTCATATCAGTGAACGACAGGCTTTTGTGAATTTAAGCAAGTTGTCTTTCTCTGCAGAATGATGCACAGAAGTTCAGCTACAAATGATGCTTAATGATAATGAGTTCTTCTTTATGTGATGTTTAAGGTTCAATGGCATCAAGACTTCTCATCAGTGTTGTTTGCTGAGGCTTGTTGTTCCATTTTCCACATAAAGAGCTGTGGGTTCTTCTGATTATGCCTCAAAATACATATGCATATACATATACATATATATATATATATATATACACAAGCACACACTGTAAAAATCAAAAACTGTTTAATGACACAAAGAAGAAAGTAGAAATCAGTTAAATCCCTTCTTTGAAAATAATCAGCATTTGTAATGATCCATGCCTCTTCTTCAGTACCATATATATGGCTATTTTATTTTTTTAATCTCACATATTCTCTCATCTTGCAAAGATTAATTTTGTGTTTTCAACTAAGCTTAACCAAGGAATGCTTTTATAGATGATAAATATTCCTTCTGAATGAGTCTATAGGAAAGAATCATGTGAAAGAGATTACTATTTGAACTAGTGGACCAAGATAAAACTCATTCTCACTAAAGTAAAGGGTCAGCTTCTAATCCATCATGAACTTGAATAAAACAAAAAGACAACAGAGAAGTGAACCTCTCTCTCCCCATCTCTGTCTTTCATTATCCCCTTGACTTCTATTCTCCCCCACTCTATCTACCTCTACCTCCCTGAGATAGAGTATCCACTTTCCTCTGCACTTAGCCATCAGATACTAGTTCGCAAGTCTTCAGAACTTCCATTGCATTATACCAAATGCTCTCCTTATTTCTCCAGTGCTAACAACATATCAGTGAATAACTCATCCTTCACAATAATGCCTTATTTTCTATATTAAATGTCCTCATAAATATCCAAACATCATGGAGGATTTCCAGAGTCCCAGCTTATCCTAAATCTTAACAAGGGGATAGCTTGAGTCCAGAAACCCCGCCTGGACAATAAGTAAAGTTCTCATTGCTAAAAATCAAACATATTAATCAAATATCCTCTGCTATATTTACAGTCTTGCTCAGTGGTAGAGCAAACAAACAAGGCCATGGATTTCATTCCTAACACCACAGAAGAAATAAAGATGTACCTGATGCTGCAATAATGGCATGATTATGATGAAGGAAACCAATTGCTCTCTGATTGGATTTGAGGCTAGTTCCACAGGAGTGAGCTCATGTTTGATATTGTAAACCTTGTCTGGAGCCAGTGTTTAAGGACACCCTAGGCTCTAAAGGAGAAACTATTACTATTATTTTGCTAAATGAATGTGCTATACTACCTTCTAATATCTGTTCTGTATTCATGATTAGTGCTTCTCCCAGCCCTTGATGGAGAAACTTCTTGAAGCTGAGAATTGTTAATGCAGAAGTTCATAACTGATCACAAAGTGCCAACAGTAATTAAGGGTATAGTGTGTGATCCTAAGTGTGAGGTCAATACACCCACCTCCTAAGCTCTGGGAAAAGAGTGTGGCAAGAATGTAAGAACTGGAGAGTAAGATAATATATCACAACAAATGTCTCACAGACATTACCCGTGGATGTACTCATTGCAGCTCTGGTAAACTGCACAACACATCCCCTAAATTGGGCCTGTCAACATTTCATCATGGGCTGTGTGGAGGGGAAGGGCGTATGGGATCCCTTCTTGAGGTACTGTGGGCAGTTAATGATTTCTGGGGCAAGGGCATACTATTTTATTCAATGACGTACTCACCAAAAAGTAGTTCATTCTTTAGTAATTAACCTTCAAACTGTAAACATGCAAGCAATTGTAATCAAATTCAGTGAATCCTATACAAGAAAAAAGAGATGTAAGTTGAAGGAGACTTCTTGAGAAGAAGTTTTTCAATGGAAGAGAGATGGAAATGAGAAAAATGAGGGTGAAAATTATGAAACTATATTATATACAGTGCAAAACTGTCAAAGTTAAAGTGAATACATGAGCATCTATCTACCTGTCATATATTTATATTAATTTATTTTGTTTCTCAGAAGAACCTTAATATAACCTTTAATGCTTCACTTTCTGAGACTATCATGGTCTACACAATTGGTTTTTAAAATCTGTTAATTTTCATACCTTCTATGTTGTTTACAAAATGAAAAATAGATTAATTAATGTACTTATGTTTTTTTTCATTTATTTTATGAAATAAGGCTATATTTGGGTAAGTGACTAGATTCATATTTTTAGATTAAATGAAAAATTTATTCTCCATTTTTAAATATTGTTTGATAATACAGACAACATGTGTAGTATAGCATGCACATATATCATGTGTATGGCAACATTTATTCACCTATTTACTATTTGATGGGGAGTCACTTGTTTCATTTTTTTCCAGAAACATATACAAATAGCTATGCTTATGAAAAATAATCTTATGTATTTTAATCCTTTGTATGTAGGTAGTCTCAGATGTTATATTGCTTAAATGAAGATCACTTAATTTTTCAAAATATTTTTAGCAATTTATTCTTCCACCAGCAAGGTACAAAAATCATGATAAGCAGCAGGTATAATGACTTGCGTTAATTTCTCTAATATGAATGAAGTGATGGTCACTCTAATTTAGATTTTCTTACCATTAGTGAAGTAGAGCATCTTGAGGTTCTCAGAAGCTTTCTAACTTATTTTATTATTGTTATTTATTAATAATGCATGTATTTTATTTATATATTTAAATTTTATTGAATAAATTTGGTTTTCATCTGAAATAGTCATCTGTATGATTGCCATTTAGTAAATTATCTGTAATGATTGAGTTAAAATATTTATTTTATGTTAGTTTTCCACATACATGTTATGTATTTCTAGATCTAATATAAGCATGTTTATCTTATTATCTTGTTTTATCGTATTTTCTAAACCCCTCAAGAATGTAGAATAGTCAGGAAAAAAAACAGCATTTTTGCCCCATTTCTGTTTTCAATAGAAACAGTTTTGTTTTTCACATTTTAAAATTAAACTTGTTAAGTGATTTTGACAATCTCTCTTACATGTAAGTGCTTGCCTCCTATTCTGTTACTGACAATTTTATTTGAAATGGCCTCAGATCACTTTTTTTGTGTACATTTACAATGGCCATATGACTTTTCTATTGATTGGTGACCCCACAGTGTAGGTTGTTAGAATTCTAATAGTTCAAGATTCCCCTGTTGCTCTACAGAAACACGACCATAATTTCCACTTATTTCTTCACCACCCATAGTTGTATTCTATTTTTATTTAGAATTTTCATTTCTGCATGAATATTACTTGTAGTCTTTTTTCCCTTTTCTAAGTCAACTTTATCAGTGACAATGTAATAATGATTTTATTCATTAATTAGTTTGTTTCTTTATTTCTTTCATGAGGTAATCTAACCCAGAACCTTGCACATGCAAATTCTGAGCTTCTGAAGTACTTCTATAACCAATAACTGATCGACTAAATGAATTAGTGAGATTTCCATCTATGTGAGACCATGCAGGCTTGGAAATTTCATTATGTTATTGTACATTTTCAATTGCCGTTAGAAGCCTTTTATATATATTTTAACCAAGTTCTACAATTTTATGTTTTCCTTTGAAATACTCATTATTCTCAAGGTTTTAAAACAGGACACTACTGTCCTCTGTTCTTTTTTTAATACATTTTTTAAAATTTATTTTATTTTATTTTACAATATAATTTAATTCTACATATCAGCCACAGATTCCCTAGTTCTCCCCCCTCCTGAGTACTGGGATTAAAGGTGTGTGTCTCCCAAGTATTGGGATTAATGGTGTGTGCCACCACTGCCTGGCTCTGTTTCTTTCCTAGACTGAGTCAATCTCATGTAGTCCAGGGTGGCTTTGAACTCACAGACATCCAGATAATCCTCCTGAGTGCTAGGATTAAAGATGTGTGCCACCACTGCCTGGCATCTATGTTTAATATAGTTGCTTGTTCTGTTCTCTGATCTTAAGGCCAAATTTTATTAGGGTACACAATGTATCACCTCATAGGTCTAATTTCATTTTTTAGAAATTTATTTTTTATTTCAACATTCTTCATACAATATTTTGACCATGCTTTCCCCTACCCCAACTCCTTCTAGATCACCTCAACATCATTATACAACAAATTTGTGCTCTATCTCTCTCAAAAAGGAAACCCCAAAACACAAAAATGAAACTCAAAACAAATAAATAAAAAAATTAGATAGAAATTAAAGAAAACAAAATTAATCAAAAGCCTTCAGCTTGTGGACATCTAGTTTTCCCAGCAACAGCATTTGTTAAAGCTTTCTTTTATCCAGCATATGTTTTTAGCATTGTTATCAAATATTAAATGGCTGAATTGACATGTGCTCATGCTTGAGTCTTCAACTTTGTCCCAGTGCTCAAAATACATTTTTTTAACCAATACCATATTGTTTGAATTTATTACTATGATACTGTAATAAATGTATCTTAAGATCTGGAATGGTAATCCCTCCAGCACTGATCTTTTTGGTCAGAACTATTTTGGTTATCTGGCGATTTTTATGGCTCCCCGTGTATTTTAGGATTGTTTTTGTTTTTGTTTTTAGGGATTTTTGTTTTTTGTTTGTTCGTTTCTGTTTCTGTGGAGACCCAGAGAATTTGCTCTAAACAATTTTTCATTTTCCATACATTATGTATTTACTTTCATTGATACCTATGAAAATAAAGGAACAAAGTGAGGTTTGACTAAGAATGTTAGACTGCACTGATATTCAAAGAAAGTTTTACTCATGCTGATGACCAAAGTCATCATGAGCCTCCATCTGGCAGTAATGAACCAACTCTGATAGTTGTCCTGCTGTGCTTATATGAGCTGGAAGCTGCCTGTGGGAAGTACAGCTCCTGAAAACATGGTAGTAAGTCCTAAGGGGACCTGAAAGTATTGAAGTCAACCATGCTGTCTGCATCAGTACATATGAATGGTACATTTTCCTGGCAGCAGCTATATTAATTATGCTTGGACAATATTCTAAGTTCCTTTACTTCTTTATCAGTCTCCAATGCAGTAGAAATCTTTAAAAAAATAAACAACAACAACAAAAAACTCTTAAAGATTCTCAGCCTTCCCATCTATGGAGCTTTTCTTTACCTTAATTAGGTAATAAAAATAAAGAGCTTCTTTATTTTTTTCTTGCAATGAAAATTAACTTTTTCATTGTTAACAACTGTTCAAAAAACTAGTGTTCTATACTTAGCTAATTTGTAAGTCACTAGACAGCACTATTAAAGTATTATTTGTTGAGGCAGCTATAAGTGGACTTTGTGGGTCACAGGAAATGTTTGTTTAGCTTACAGAAGTAAATGAGGTAGTTCACACTGATACAAACAATATATGAAATTCTCATTCAATCTACATCCTCAATAAGACTGTTTCCTGGCTTTGGAATTTAAATTGGGGAGGTATGTTGATGTTTTATTGGCCTTCTAAAAATTATCTGATTCTTTGGCATTAAATAAAGAAAAATTTATTGTCTTTTCATAGTTTGATTATCTTATCCTCATTTACTTGTATGAATCCTACCAGTGAATCATTTGTTGGATATGTGTGTTGGGAACATTGTTTATCTGTGCAAGTTTGGCTTATTATAATGATAAAGTTTAATTTAATAAACAGACTGTATTAATAGTTTTTTAAATTTTTTAACTTATAGTTAAAATTTGAGGATTTTAATTAAAGAAGTGTTTATCTTCTCTGGTATCTCAGCTGTTCTATGAGCGCTTTCCTAAACTAGTCTTGGTTATCCATCACATTTGGAACATCAATTGCCATGGAATTAATGAGTATTATGGCATAAAGTAAGAATCAAGATAGTAATTTTCATTCAAGTATTTTCTTAATATTTCCTGATATACTTAAGTAGATTATTTTTCATACCATTTAATTTGAAACCCTTGTGACAAATTAGTTGGTATTTGTACTATGTTCATGTATTCCTTTGACTTCAGCTGATCAGTTTGTTAACTCTTAGAGCTGATCCATGTGAGGCATAAGTTACAGGAGCCTTACTATGGGTCTAGAATTCTGGAAAATATTTACTTCAACTTTTTAATCCTTTTATAATTCTGAGCCACATTATGGATTTATATTATTTTTCTCATAAATTTTAAATTCTATTTTAAAATACGTACAAGAGCAACCTAAACTCAGTAGAATTTTGTATTTTTTGCAGTGGGTAATTGGATAAACTGGCAGTGAGGATTGACATCAATATAGCATTAAATATAAGGGTATATATACTATTTCATTAATTAGTCATTTGATATCTCAGTACTGTTTGATTGTTTCAGAGCGGAGATTCTACTCATCTTCTATCAGATACACTCAAGGATATTTGATGTGTCTATGAGACTGTATAACATCATGCTTTAAAGATTTACTTGTATTTATGTATATGTATGTGTATGTGCATGTTGGTATGGGTCCCCTAAGGCGGCAGAGTAGGGTTTCAATTCTACTGCACTCCTAAAAGCAGAGAACCCAATAGTTGTTAGAAAAGGCTGGAAGTTGCCTAGAGAAATAACCACATAAATGTAAGTTGGCTTTCATCTTTGTTGATCACTGTTGTTTGTTGTTGAGGAAAATCAAGTGAAGGCATCAACCTACATGGTCATCAACAGATGAATAGAGAGAAAAAGCTATGGTATACACACATAATAGAACTTCATTGCATCATAGAAGAAAAGCAAAGTTGTATTATTTACAGGAAAATGGATGGATCACCATGTTAAGAGAATAAGTCAGACTCAAATACAAATGTCACATGATTTCTCTCATAAATGGAATCTATCCTTTATGTGGATGTATGCATGTGTGTATGTGCATCTATAAACATATACATGACAAGAGTGTAGAAGGGAAGCTCTTTGGGAATAAATAGGTTACCAGCAGGATGAAGGAGGAGATAGTAGGAGAGGGCAACAGAGAATTAATGTAGTCAAAACATGAGACATACTTGTTTGAAATATCACAGTGAAACACATCACTTTATATAAGGAATATATGCTTTTCTTTCAATTTTTAAATAGACTTGGAGTGAGGGGTGGGTTAGAAAGGCAGATATACTTGTCAAAGTTGCAAATTTTAGCTAGATAGGAGGAATAGTTCTGGTAATTTTTGCACGACATGTTGACCATACTTAATAATGTGTGGTGGACTTCAAAACATATTTTAAAAGTGTATGGCAAAACTAAATTTTAAAATATTTGACTGATGACTTTCTTAAGACTTCATTTTAAATTTTTGTGAACTGCTTTTACTACATTAAGCCAATAGAGTTTGTAAATATTAAAGAGTAAATCTGTAGTTGAAAATTGTACTTAATTTTCCATTATTAGTGTTCAAATTTTTTATTATCTTTGGAAGATAATAGCAACATAAAATTTGTCAATAGACTACACTACCAAGGTCACCAATTTTTAGTATTAAAACTAATTTACAGCACTCTTGCTTGAGGTGTTCATGAATTTGAAGAGGTGGTGAGTTTAAACAGAATAGCAGATTTCTTGGATGCACTCCAATGTAATTATAGCTATTCACCCTTGTGACTGTGTGTGTGCGCGCGTGTGTGTTCAAGCTATTTCTCTGTCCCAAGCCACAATGGCAGTATTTTTGAAATGTTTGCAATTGATTGAAATGCAAAATCTCTGTAAACTAGAAGAAAAATACCATCTAAAATAAGCATGCAAGTAAATTTAAGTACTAGATTAAACAAATACTTTGGCATTCAAGTCGGTTTTTAGCTTGCAACATCTTGGTTTAGCACTGAGTTATCCATAAGTATTTAATCACAAAAATAGTGTATTTCTAATAGGCAATTGTAAAAAAAATCATCAATCACATTTATTACTAACACCTCATAAAACAGTAAAACGTTTATGGGATTGTGGAAGGCAACTAGGTTGTTCCATAATGTATAAAGATTTGCATATATAAAAAAACAGCAGGCAGCAAACAAGGTCTCTTATAGTTTTCAAACAAATACAATTTCATTTGGTATAATACCTAAGTTATGTCAAGATATGCCCAATATATTTGTGGACAGCATTGAATATCCTACAACTGAAGTTTTCATTCTGTAATTACCATGAACAAGTCTCTGTACATATAAAAGAATTCCTTTTCCAGCCTCAGGGGTTAATCAGACACCACAAACATGTTTGTGATATTAAATTATATTACCTTGCTTTCATACATATGTGAAATTGTTGTTGCTGTTTTGTTATTGTTTTGTTTTCTATGATGAACATATTTAAGTGACAATAGTATTCCTAAAATAATTCCTTTTATAGTTTACATAGTCGATGTTGTTTGTATGTGGGTAAGAATAAAATGTGATTTTATGGATAGAAAATGGAGTTCGTTTTATCTGTAGCCTTAAGGCTGCCAACTGTCAATACCTTAATCCAGTAATCCCCCTGTAATCATGTGTTCACGTGCTGTGCAAACACTCAGAAGTCATTTTAAGAAATTCCCTTTTCCTAGTGAAGAGTATACTCCCTATAGGCTATATGTAATAAAATGGCTAATAAAATATTAGAATATATAGATGCTACTACTGACTGCTATTGTTTTAAGAGTATCTTTTCCTTCTATAATGACGTGAAAAGTAAAGAAACAGGACAGTAAAAAAAAAAAGATGAATGACATCATATTGTGAGAATTTGCAGGAATTTTTACATTTGGCTTTCAACTATTGTTTTCAAAGACCTTGCCTTGTATTTGCATGTCAGAGACTAGATTTAATTTTGCATACTATATAGAATTCCCCATGCTCAGACGTTGATATAACTAATCACTGGATGTTTTAGTGATTGGTTCTTGTTGACCAAAATGGGCCCTTCCAATTAGAAGCTTTTCTCGTTTTTTCGCTGGGAAGCACCTGCTGTGGCAGAACTCTGACTGCTGTGCAAAAGAAATGTATGGTTTCTTCGACTGCTTCTGTCGAGCAATTTGTCTGGCCATCAAAACTGCATTATTTTTAATGAAAATTACCTAAGGATTTAGCAGAAAACCCTTAGTTAAAATGGACTAACTACCCACTCTCCAGCAGTATTAGCATACTGATTGGCTGTTAGTACTGTCACTCTTCTGACTACAAAATTATGACAGGCCCCACAGCAGGAAGCAAGTCATCATTAATACCCTATCCCCCGGGACACGATAAACTGTCATTCACTTGCATACAAATAAAATATACAAGACTGTCAGCAAAGAGAGTCGAGAGGAAAGGTGCTTCTTCAAAATGGTTTCAAACTACAGAGGGCTGGGACCACATAAAGTGTTTTGTTTTCTCAGTCTGTCTCATCATGATGGGAAAATTCTTTCATATAGGTTTCTTTGAAAATATCCTATATATTTCTCTACTTAAACTCTTTGAGCTCTTCAGTTAAATGGTAAATTCTTGCACCTGACAAGAAGATAAACCCCTTTATAACCCTATAACGAATCCTAGAATTCAGAAAGTGTGAGAAATTCTAAGATTCTATTAAAGTAGAGCACATTTTTTAGTTCAAATATAACAATAAAATATCTTTCATTGCTCTCCCACTCCATCCCTGTTCCAGCTCTACCATCTCATTCCCTCATGTTCCCATCCCCAACACCCTACCCCTTATTGCCCCTCCTTGGCCCAGTTTACTCAGGAGATCCCATCCATTTCCTCTTTTCAGGGCAATCCATACATCCCTCTTGGAGGAGGGGATAGGAATGGGTTGGGGGAAGGCTGGAGGGGGAGCTGCAGGAGGGATGAGAGGGGGATCTGTAGTTGGTATGTAAAATGAATAAAAATTTTCTTAATAAAATTCTTATTATTGTTTTATATGACTACAAATTATTATAAACCTCTTTGCAACAAGTAAGAATAAAATAAACTTCATACCACATACTAGATGAAATTAGTCAACACAACACCAGGCAGAAATCTGATTCAAGTATAGCACTATAATTAAAGTTCTAGTGTCAAAAAGTAGCATAAAACTTAAGCATTCATAACAGTTATCATGTGACTGATATTATATTCTTTGAACAAGCATGAATTAAATTAGGTGAACATTTTGAAAAAGGATAGTGAGTGACCACAATCTTTCCTATTCTAAAATAATAATTTAATTTGCAGTCCCCTAACCCACCTTCACAGAAGACATACAGAGAACAGAGGTGTGGTGGCAGCTTCATGTTCATTTATAGATTAAGTTTCAATTAGTCTAAACTCACGATGCATTATTCTATAAATGTTAAGAATGCAAATGTTTATAACATTCAAATTTAGTTTGCTTAATTAAATTAATTTTACTTTCCTGACATTTGTATTCCTTCTACAAATATCAAATAGTACAGCAGGCATTCATGTACCCTACTTATAACAATTGTGAGGACAAAGGAAATGAACTACTGCTACTATAGCACCATGAGTGTCAAATACACTACAGAGTGAAGGAAACAAGCATCCTCCCTACCATGAGATTCCATTCACAGGATCTTATAGTGAGAGGTAAAACAATAGATTTGAAAATCAAATCAATGTTTTCCAGAAACTGAGAGCATGATTAGCACTGACTACAGAGGGATACGGAACTTTTTTGGTATGATGGATTATTTTTTTTTAATGTTTGTGTTTTCAGTGATAACTTGCACATGTATAACTTTTGTCAAAACTAACAGAATTGTATACTAAAATGGGTGAATTATGCCACATGCAAATTATGCCTCAATAAACATTACTTAAAAATCTTTCCCCAGCATATCACTGTCATAAGATCACCAGAACATTCTAAACTGAGGTCATTTGGTTGGGCAAAGTAGCAGAAAAGGCACTCATATCTTTGGAATTGTACACTTAGAAGCATATTTTTTGTAATCTCCTGCAGGGATCCTGCTCCCAGTGTTGTATGGAGAAAGACAAAGCACAGACTCCAAACACTCACTGCTATTTCAATGTCTCCATCACAGAGCATTTAACAAAAATCAAATGGAAATACATCAAAGTTTACCAGAGAACTAGGTGATCATTTTCCCCTGGAAAAGACAAAATGCTGTCTCTGTTAAGACAAGTCCAAGCTCTCTTTCCTGGTCCCTGTCCTGCTTCTGACTTTTAAGCTGCTTCCCCTTTGGCTCTGTGGACAAATCCATATCCTCACTTTCCATAGCAAAAGAAGCAGTAGTAATGATTTTCAACAGTTTATGGATTATATTCTATAAACGTAGAAATGAATGATGTCCTTCCCCAGATCAGACAGAATTATCTCCATCCTAGCAATACCCAAGAGGAGGGCTATAGCAGGAAAATCAGAGAGCAACACTTCTCGATGGACATTGAATTTTGGTGGTCAGACTGTAATTGTCCAAACTTCAGCCAAAGCTGAGACAGAAAGGTTGAAGTCACTTAAAACTTACTGATTATTAATTCACTCAGTGAAGCATAAGTTGTAATATATTAGCTACTGGAAAGACAGAGAGAAAAACAATGAGCTAATACACAAGGAAATGATAATCAGCTGATGTGTACACAGTCAGACACGGTTGCACATACTTGCAATCCCAGCGATTAGGAGGTTGCAGCATCAGGCTTGGCTGAGTTATACAGAGAGTCTTCGCTAACTGGGGTTAGATAACAAATCCTGTTCCCAAAAGAAAAGTATTTATCAATCAAATAAATTCAGAGAAAACACTCAGACAAATCTGCACTTGGATTAAATGAATAGTAGACAAGCATTCAATAAAAATTGATTACAACCAGTTTTGCTGCTACAGGTACAAAGCGGTCATTATAGAAGAGACAGTGCCTTCATGGCTTTTCAAGCTAAATCACCCAAAGCACGTAGCTGCTGTTGAAATGGACTAATTTTAACACTTATAAGAAGAATAAGAAAACAAGAAATTAAGTATGTTATTTAAGTTTTAATTAATGTATAATCACATAAATTCCCTCCCCTTCCTTCCCTTTTCCCCTCTAGCCTTTCCCATGTCCTCTCGCTCCAATTTCTCTATCTCACCTTTACTCCCTCTCAGTGTCATGCCCTTTTTCTTTGATTATTATTATCACACACATACATATAAATATATAAATGCATAAATCTATAAATAGAGCCCACTGAGTCTCTTTAGTATTGTTTGTATGTGCATGACTTGAGGGAGGACCACTTAGAAGGAAGTCTAAGTTGGAGGTCTTACTTAAAACCAGAAAGTTTTCAAATATGACTATGTCACACTAGTTTCTAATTTGCAATGAGCAGCTTTTTACAGGTTGCCCCTTAAAGTTCTCAAACTACTTTTCTGCCTACAGAGATGGCTCTGCCATTATGATCAGTTGCTGCTCTTGCTGACAAGCCTGGTTTGGTTCCCTCCGCTCACATGGTAGCTCACAACTGTCTATAATTCCAGCTGTCCAATGCCCTCTTCTGGCCTCTGAGCATGCAGATAGTGCACATGTATACATGCATACAAATTAGAGTAAATAAACATTTTTAAATGAAACACATCAAAACTACTCTCCTAAGTTTTTAGAAGCAATAAATTCATTTAAGGTCTTTAGTACCATTATTCATTATTGGTCATTTCTTGCTATTCATAATTAGAATCTTCAACAAATTTTTCTTCTCTTTATTTTCATTTTAATATTTTGTTATTTTCGACAATTTCATTAATGTGGGTAATCTATTTTGATTGTATCCTCCCAGATTTTTTCATATTCCCTTTGTATTTCCATTGATCTTCCCATCCAGCTCCCTCTCTAATTTCATGTCCTTTTACTGTATGGTCATTGAGTTTAATTAGGGGGTTTATAGGAGCATGGACATGTTACCAATGGTTAAACTACCTAAGAAAATATCTACCCCTCTTGCAGCAACTATCAACTACCAAATAGCTCCTCAGGAAGGGGTGAGACCTTGACCTACTTCTCTGCCTCCATCAGTCATTTTGAATGTTCTCTAAATAAACCAGTTGAGAATTTGTACACAGACATAGTCTGTTAATAGAAAATGATTTTCACTGTTGCAAAACTCTTTTAGGTATGTCTTCATTTGCAATTGATTTGAATACATGCATTCCATGTGAAATGAACCACTATGTTGTGAATATTATGAAGTGGTTCTCTGTGCTATGATTTGACTTAAATACATTTGATACAAACATAAGACACATAAATGCAGGCACTCTGTGTCAGCTCTGTGTCACTGACTTCTGATGTCAAGGCTTGCTACTATATTAGCCGCATATCCAGAGCCTCATTCCCCTGATGGCTCTATGTTCAAGGTTCTAAGAAGAAACATTCAAATCAAACTTGGGAGGAGAGAAAGATGTCACTATTCCTTGGTTGCATTTGTAGGTAAATGGCACAATATGAGTTTATTTTATTTTATTATTAATTTTTGCTTGGCATACAAAGAAAGAAATTACATTGTGACTGTGGTGGTTTGAATAAGAATGGCCCCATAGCCTCATAGATTTCAATGCTTTGTCATTAGGGATTGGTGCTAATTGACAGAGATTAGGAGGTGATGTTGTTGGAATAGATGTGGCCTTGTTGGAGGAAGTGTGTCACTGGAGGTGGGCTTTGGGATTTTAAATGCTCAAGCCAGGCCCAGTGTTTCTCTCTCTCTCTCTCTCTCTTCCTGCTGATCCAGATGTAGAACTCTCAGCTACTCTACAGCATCATGTGTGCCTGAATGCCACAATGCTCCCCACCATGATGGCAATTAACTTAACCCCTGAAACTGTAAGTGTGCCCCAATTAAATGTTTTCTTTTATAAGAGTTGCTATAGTCATGATGTCTCTTCACAGCCATAGAACACTAACTACAACAGTGCCATTTTCATACATATATACCATTATGGGTTTATACCTTCTCCCCTGGAATTATATCTCAGTCTCTCCTTTGAAAATTCCCTTTCTATTTCATGCCATATATAATTTAATATACTATATTATATTTAGAAATATAATAGGTTAAATTTATAAATCTAAGCTATGATTCCACATATGAGAGAAAATGAATGATTTTGTATGATTATGTGATATTTGTATTATTTTACTTTATATTATTTAAAATAACAATCAATGAATTTTTCTGAAAATGTCATAATTTAACGCTTCTTTTCAGCTGAATAAGATATCATTGTGTATGTGTAGCACATTGTTCTTATCTTTTATCTTCTTGTGGATAATTTGACTGGTTCCATTTATCAGCTATTGCAAACCGTGCACAATTAACATGGATGTTCAGATGTCTCTGTGATATGCTTAAGAATCTTTTAGGTAAGAACTGAGAAGTATGATAGCTGGATCCTATGGTAGATTTGTATTTAGGTTTTTGGTTTTTTGGTTACTTTTTGTTTTGTGTTGTTTTTGTTTTTGTTTTGTTTTGTTTCTTTGAGGATCTGCTGTAATGTTTTTTACACTAATTTATATATCTTCCTGTAATGTGTAAGTGTCCTTTTCCACAACCTCTCTTACTGTGGAACAATCTTTGTACACTATAAATATGTATCACTCTCATTGATTAATAAACAGCTGACTGGCCTAGAGCTGGGCAGCAAGAGATTGGGTGGGAGAGCCAGACACAGAGAAAGCAGGACGTATACAAGTTGAGGCAACAAGTCATGAGTCACATGGTAGAACTTCGATAAGAAATATGGGTTAATTTAAGTTGTACGAGCTAGTTAGCAACAAGCTGAGCATTTATAATTAATATTGCGTCTCTGTGTCGGTTATTTGGGAACTGGTAGGCTGGAAATAAGTCTGCCTACCTCTCCAGCACTTTGTTGTAATGTCACCTTCTAAGTAATTTCCTATGAGCTTCTGGAAGGTCACCCTCATTGCTCCCCCAAGCTGAGATGGTCTAGGACCTACTACTCAGCAGTTACTAAGATGCCAGTTAATTTCTGTGCAAGCTCTTAGAAACTGTTGCAGGAAAAGAAGACATGAAAGGGGACTGGGGGATGATATGGTAAGGACATTATATACATGTATGAAAATGGCAGAAGGAAAACTGGCCTGATACTTTGAACAACTAATATATGGCAATAGAAAAGAACAAGAACCAAAAACCACTCACTGCACTGTGGGTCACTTAGAAGGTTTTGCAAAAACTTATGTAAGCCTCCACTTTCTTCTGTTTCCTTCAATAAATCCCAACATTTACGTATGTCATACAATTTTTAACACCTAGAAAAAAA
>CABHPQ010001897.1:43321-54184 GCA_902168405.1 Peromyscus aztecus
TGTGTGTGTGTGTGTGTGTGTGTGTGAGAGAGAGAGAGAGAGAGAGAGAGAGAGAGAGAGAGATGTGTGCTTGTGTGAGTGTGTGTGGTCTTTTTTAATGGATTTGATGACAACCTAGGTAAGCTATAAGAAAAAAAGTAGAACTCAAAGATAATTCTCAGTATTTTTTTACTTTAAGTACCAGCAGGTGTGGTGGTATTGTGTTCCCCAAAATATTGTGTACCTTAATAAACTTATCTGGGGTCAGAGACAGAACAGCCACAATATTAAACATGAGGATAGGCAGTGGTAGCACACGCCTTTAATCCTAGCATTCCAGAGACAGAAATCCCTCTGGATCTCTGTGAGTTCAAGGCCACATTGGAAACGGCCAGGTGTGGTGATACACACCTTTAATCCCAGAAAGCCAGCCTTTAATCCCAGGGAGTGGTGGCAGAGAGCAGAAAGGTATATAAGGCGTGAGGACCAGAGAGGAGAGGCATTTGCCCTGGAGAGGCATTTGGCCTGGGTAAGCATTTGGCCTGGAGAAGAATTTGGGCTGGTTAAGCATTCAGGCTTCTAGCAGCAGTTCAGCTGAGAGTCATTCGGATATGAGGACATAGAGGCTTCCAGTCTGAGGAAGCAAGACCAGCTGAGGATCCAGCGAGGTGAGATAGCTGTGGCTCGTTCTGTCTCTCTGATCTTCCAGTGTTCGCCCCAATACCTGGCTCAGGTTTGATTTTATTAATAAGACCTTCTAAGATTCATGCTACAAGCAGGAATGAAGTTGCTGTTAGGTGTGATGAAAGGAGATCTGGATGGATCTGGTTATGATGAGCAAAATGAAGAGCACTAGAATGCAACTGCAGCTGTTGAGTCCAAAAATCACACATAAAAATCTGAACACATATACATAAATAAACAAGTAAACAGGATACCCAGAAGGCTCTGCGAGATGGTGTCAGACCAGTGAATCACACAATGCAGGGCTACCCAGGAAAATGACAGTAGAACTTAAGGAGAACCAGGAGAAGCTAGTCAGAGTGTGTTTCAAAGCAGAAATAAAGTATGTCTCTCACTGATAAAATGTAAAATAATTCAGCTGCAAAAGAGCACATATTCTTTGACTCCATTTATATAAAAAGTCAGAACAAACACAATCTATTTTGTTAGAAGTCAAGAAAACTGACAGTTTGGGAGGGTTGTTTTCAAAAGAGACACGCAGGAGGTACTTTGGCCTGCAGCAAATGTTATGTTCTGGATACTCTTTTCATAAGCATATTCAATTTGTGAAAAATCACCAACGTATAAACTTACAATACAGGCATTTTTCTGTCTTAAGAGCACAAAAATATGAGTACAAGACCTGGAGGCAATAAAATAGAAAGCTCATTTGACACAGGAGCAAATGTTGGTGGGAAAAAATGGAACCACACACAGTGTTAGTTATTATTTTGTTCTGTGTGCTTTTGGCAGGAGAGACAGCAAGTTTATATACAACTAATGCAGTTAGCAAAGGAGAAATTATCATGTGAAAAAAAGAAAATGACATTGTTTGAGGTTATGTCTTATAACAGTAATAACTGCTGAAGCCTGTTCCAGGGAAGGAGAGGGTGGCTTACGTCAGAACACAGATCATCCGTCCACGGCAGGGAGAAGAGAGTCTGTTTGTTGATAACAGAGATGTGTGGCTATTTTCTTCAAAAGTGCTTTGATTTTCCCAGTGAAATGACAAGAACATCAGCAGCAGAGAATGAAAGCAGAAACTAGTGAAGGTGTATAAACAGGAAAATGAGCATCAGCGAAGACCGTAGCAGAAGAAACAGGAAATGGAAATAAACTGGGTTACTAGTGTGGATGTGTAACTACCAAGAAAGGGTGGGGTAGTCAACAAAAGCAAAGGAAAGAATATTGTACATGTGAGGGGTCTTTTTTTTTTTTCTAAATTACACTTGTTTTAGTTAGGGTTTCTCTTGCTGTGAAGAGATACCATGACCACGGGAACTCTCATAAATGAAAGCATTTATTTGGGGTGGCTCACTTACAGTTCAGAAGTTTAGTCCATTATTATCATGGCAGGAAGCAAGGCAGTATGTAGGCAGACATAGTACTGGATAACAAGCTAAGAGTTCTTACATCTCCACCCACAGGCAACAGGAAGTGGTCTGAGACACTGGGCGTGGCTTGAACATATATGAGACCTCAAAGCCCATCTCCACAGTGACACACTTCCTACAACAAGGCCACACCTCCTAATACTACCACTCCCTATGAGTTTATGGTGTCCAGTTACATTCAAACCACAATACTTAAGCTGAAGAGATGATGATAAGAGAACTTTTAAGAAAGTATCTCTGGGGATGAATGGATTAGATGGATAGATGGACTGATATGCAGAGTCAGGTTTTTAAATATCTATAGTAAACATGCACAAGATATGCAAACCATTATCAATGTTTTTCACACTCAAGCTATTCTTACTCATTAGTACTTCTGCACTGTAAATTCAATCTCTTCTTGCTAAAAGTATTTGAGAACTTCTGCTGATAGGAAACATTCAGTTTTCATTTTTCTCAAAGTATTTTGGTTTTATTTTTATTCTTAAAAAAAGTTTTGCAGGAATCTTAGGTTGACAGTTCTGTTCTCTCAGATCTTTGAAGATATTATCCTGTCTTCAAGTTTCCAGAGTTGTGGTTGATAAAACACTTTTCATCCTGTTGTGATTCCTTTGTGGACGATTTCTTTTCTTTATGGAAGTATTTTTATAATATTCAATTTTTCATTGTTCTATGAAGTTGCTAGCATGTGTCTGGCTATAGGCTCATTTTTATTTATCCTATGTTAGAGTTGTTAGATTTATTGGTTTAATTGAAGAGTACTGTTTCACAGGAATATCATTTAGAGATAAATTATGCTATAAGCATGTTGGACTGATTTTGAAAATGAGCAGGAATCAGGGAATAAATACATAAGAAAATGAAAACCATCTGGTTATAGTCATATAAGTGTTCCAGCTTAACACACATTAATTGTCACACTTGCCAAAATACTGTATACATGTCTTGTTTGTGTCCACACTTACAAGATAACATTAAAAACATAAGATGCATCTGTGGACCACATTCATCGTTCTGAGTGTCTCGTAAATCTCAACTTGGCAATGAGTCAGTTTGTTCCTTCACCTGTAACATTCCCCTGGATCAATTCAAGCCAGAAAAGTTTGGTAATTTTTCAATATTCAATGTTTATTATATCCCTATAAACATATTAAAGTTCTAGAGACACCTTGAGAGGAAGAAACAAAGGTTGGGTTGTTCACAACCTACTTGGCATTGAAGATTCAGACCCATACACTTGAGGGTTTTTTTGAGTTTATAAGTACATTATTTCCCCATTCTCGTTTCTCACTCCATGCATTCCCACATAAGCCTCCTTGCTCTCCTCTTTCAAATTCATGCCCTCTTTTATTATCAATTGTTGTTACATATATATGTATTTATATATATATATATATATATATTATTAGATACATAAATACAACCTGCTCAATCTGTATAATGTTAATGCATATGTATGTTTTCAGGGCTGACCATTTAGTACGTGATAACCAATTGGTATACTCCTTCCTGGAGAAGACCTTCTCCCATTCTCTGCATTTCTTAGTTTGTTGTAGTCTTTTGTAGGTTTGAGACCTCCAGAGCTTTTTCCTGCCCATGTTAGCAAATCAGTTGTTGCCATTGTTTGGCTCCTGTTTAGGCAGTCATTTTGGTGATATTTAAGGATGTAGCTTCTGATATTACTGGGAGAAATAATTTTAAAGCAAATTTTCAAGTCCTTTGGCTCTTGCAATCTTTCTGCCTCCTCTCTCACAAAGATTCCAGAGCCTTAGGTCCAGGATTTATGTTGTAGATGTATCAGTTGGGATTGGGCTCCATAGATTGGTATTTGATTGGTTGTTGTTTTCTGTAGTGATTTCTGTCTTTGGCAAAAAGTTTTCCTGATGAGGGGTAAGGACTAGACATCTGTGGATGTAAGCACCAATATGTATAACGTAAGGATTCTGTTGGTTTAGTAATGTGGCAATTGCAGTAACTCCTCCATGATCCATGACTTCACTAACCCTGAGTAGTTGGCCTTAGCCAGTACCAGGTATGACTTCCCTCTTGCTGAATGGGTCTTATGTCCAATTAGAGGGCTGTTTTTTATCTCTAAGTGGTTAATATTAAAACCACTGCTTTAAAAAATAATGAACAGTTACATTTAGCTCGTGTGTGTGTGTGTGTGTGTGTGTGTGTGTGTGTGTATGTGTGTGTGTGTATATGTGTGTGTATGTATATGTACTTCTTTGTGGAGGTCAGATGACAACGTCAGGTGTCATTCCTCAGTTATCATCTGTATTATGTTTGTTTGTTTGTTTGTTAGTTTGTTTGTTTGTTTGTTTGTTTAGAATCAGGTCTTTCACATTTGGACTCACCAAGTAGTTTAGGCTGCTTGGGTAAGCCCCCAAGGTTTTTTCTGCCTCCATCTCCCAGAACTAAGGTTGTTATTGGCACCACACTGAACTTTTTAAAATGTGGGTTCTGGAAATCAAACTCAAGTCCACATGTTTTCAAGGCAAACACTTTATTGACTGAGCTACTTTACCAGCCTTAAATTGTACTTTAAATTGATTTTCTGTAAATATCTTAACATTTAAGAATAATGTTGTCAGAATTTGGGAGACAGATTTAGCAGTGAAGAGCAGATACTGTTTTTTCAGAAGATCCATGTTTAGTTCCCATTACTTATATCAGGTGGTTCAGAAACCACCTGTAACTCCAGCTTCAGGGGATATGATGCCCTCTCTGGCCTAAATGGGTACTTCATGCACATGTGCACACACACACACACACACACACACACACACACACACACACGCTTGCACACACGTGCACACACACACGCACACCACCACCACTACCACCACCACCACAACCAATAAAAATAATATAAATATTTTTAAAAGTTTAAGAATGTTGTACATCATAGTATGGACTTTTAAAACTGAACATAAACTTGTGAATCCTTAGGACACATTAAAATGTAATGAGTATTCACTATCTTATTAGCATATAATAATTTAACAAAAGGTTGTTTCATTAACATTTTTATTCACATGATCTACTTGGCTAATTTTGATAAATATAAAAGTTTCAATTAAACTGATTCATGAGTTATCATTCTAGCATTTACTGTTTGAATCTTTCTCTGGGTTAACTAAATCCCAGCTAAGAGCAAATAAGTAGAGAATTTTGGGAAAATGTGGAAAACATTGAAAAGTACATTTCCAATGGGATTTTCTGAAGCCTTGTGTAGATGTGGGATATATTTTCCAAACACATGCATATCTCTGAAATCACTTTCATTTAGTCCCTGTGAAAATATATTACTAGAAAAGTATGGTAACATATGGCCATAGTCTCTCCTAGCATCCCAAAATTGATACTTCATTCTTCCAAATCCAGATTACTAATGTATTGTTATGGATGAAATCTTCTCTGAGTATGGAGAACCCGTGGTTCCCCAGGTCGTGTTCATGGGGCAGGAATCTTTCTGCCAGAAGTTCCTTGAGTCTTGCTGCCCCTTTCTGCTTATCCCTTCCTTTCATCCACTCATATTTTATGAGGCACATGTGTGTATATTGCTGAATTAAATGCAAATATTTCAACTACTTGTACCCTGCTAAGGAGAACAGAAAGTAAACAGAAGATGGGCAGAACCACTCCAAAGCTTTTCATGTAATGTCAATGATAATGAGCTACTTGGAGAAATTAGCATGAAGTCATTAGGAACATTGAGGTTGAGAACAGAAAATCATATATTTCTATATGGATTTCAACACTTTCTTCCCTAAGTTCACTCACTTATAGAATGAGGGTGATTGTGCCTGAGGCAAGTGCTATAAAGAAAATCCCAGCACTCGGGAGGTAGAGGCAGGCGGATCTTTGTGAGTTCAAGGCCAGCCTGATCTACAAAGTGAGATCCAGGAAAGGCGCAAAGTTACACAGAGAAACCCTGTCTTGAAAAATCAAAATAATAGTAGTAGTAGTAATAACAATAATAATAATAATAATGTAAATATATGATATGCAGGATGTCTGATATGTGACCCCTATGAAAAGGTCATTTGACGCCTAGGGGTCATGACCTACAGGTTGAGAACCATTGCCTTAAACCCTGCTATGCTAAATTTCATAAGTTTTAGAATCCTACACAACCCCATCATTCTGTGGTGTTAACAATAAATATTTGTGAAGGAAATTAAATAGTATAAAATCTCTTCTGTTCTAATTATATACTAATATATAAAATATATTTATCAAAATTACATTTTTAACATTTTCTTATCTTTCCTATTTCTACATATCACTATCTCAAAAACAAAAGCAAAAAATAGTCAAGAATCCACTCTACCCCAGATCAGATGTTGGGGTCTGATGCTTTCAAGCACTATGTGTGTCCACACGCTGATACTTTTCAAAATTAGAATTGTTCATACATGATAAGCTTTAAAACATAGTACTAAAATTATAACTTCAGTGCATCTTTTAAAATATTTATTCATTTGTATTTTATGTATTGTGTTTTGTCTCCATGTATGTGTGTACACCACACGCACTCAGTGCTCATAGAGGCCAGAACAGGGACACAGATGCCCTGGAACTGGAGTTACAAAAGGTTGTGAGCCACCATGGGGGTGCCTGGGAACTGGACCAGGTGGACCGCACAAGCAGCAAATGCTCTTACCATTAAGCACTCTCTACAGCTCCTCCAGTGCATTTGTCAACTGAGACATTTTATTTTATTTTATATTTGACAAAACCTTTAAGGCCTAATGTCAAAATTTATATACAGTGACAAAAATTAAACTCAGGAACTTTTATTGTATAATTCCCTTGTGGGTTTTAGTTAGTGACTGCTTTTTTTTTTTTTTATCGCTACGTAATTCATCTAATGCTAGAAAGCCAAACTTGAACTCCAAAAATTACTTTGAAGACACTAAGTAAAGGAATCAGTAAGGAAGAAAATTATTCTTCAATCCAATCTCTGAAATCAGAACTAGATTGAAGGTCACACTCAGACACCTCTGGTTATTGAGGACAGTTCTTCATGTCCTTGTGATATCTTGACAATTCTTTCTTTATATTGCTCTGGTGAACAAGACCATGGGTAAAACTATATCAAACTACATAAATAAGTTTTAATTTACTAATTTTTATTTTAAAACTCTGAGTTGGTACCAACCTAAGATCATACTTAAAATAATCCATTTGGCAGTAGTAAATAGATAATACTTTTGTTTTATTGCTATGGCAAAGTCCTATTGCAAGAGTGTTAATTTAGAATATATTTTGGTTTCAGTTCCTATACAGACATTATATGTGATTCTTATCCATAAAAGACAAGAAAATTCAGAACAGTTGTAACTTTATTAGTCATTAATGTATGTTTTTAATGTGGACCCAGGATGCATGCATAAGTAATTATCACGATTAGATTATAATTCCTAAATATTCCATTTGAAAATACCATGAGGATTATGTCAAAAGTTCGTTTGTTCAAACTCAGGAATGAATTCATCCTCCCCTGAACATGGTTTGAAAATGCTGAACTGTGTGTACAGGAATAACAAACACTACTGAGCATGCCCCAGTCACAGTGTGGAATGCTGTGTCCTGAGAAAGTGGAAGACTTCTCATGAGAACGCTGAAATGTCATTCGGGCTGCTCTTAGATCAGAGTGCAGGTGGCTCTACAAAGCATCCGCTCGGGGCTTTGTGTTTACACAGTTGTTGCTTCAGGATGGTATTGATTGGGGAGGCAACTAATAAAACAAGCAGCCTTGCTTTCATCTGTGAGCAGTTGGGGGCTTTGTGAACACAGGAAAGTGGTTTTAATTAGGACATGCTCCCTTCGTGTGTTTTACTTTTTAATTCTTTTTCCAACTTGGCCATTCTGACTCACATCCTCCTTATATTTCAGAATTTCAGTCCCTGCTCAACCCCCAGATGCTATGAAGGGAAACAGTTCTGAGAAAGACATCCCTCCTGTGTCCTCAGATGAAACCCTAATGTCAGGCAAACCAGTGTCCATTCCTTTTCCAGGACAATTTCTTTACTTACATTTTTGAAGCTGTGTGGATCAAAGACTATCTCTAAAATAAACTGAAATTTGGAGTGGAAGACATGAAAAAGTATTTTAATCAGAGATGTTCACCCATTTCTACAATGGCCATGAATTTAGTAAAGCACAATGTGCAGTGAGCGCGCGTGCATACACACACACACACACACACACACACACACACACACACACACACATAAACAATGCAGGAAATCTTTTTTAAGTCCATCAGCTCATATTTTTGCATCATTCCTAGTTTCTATAGCTTTGTCTTTCATTTGAATTTTCATATTTTTTATACTTTTCTGATTGCTTTTGATTTCTATTTTATCTCTTTTTAAACTTTCCAAAATACATCATTTATTTTATAATTAACTTATATCCAAAACAATTTAAACACAATATCCAGATACTAGAGACAGACTCATCAGGTAGCTATGCAGAATATACTGTGAAGAAAAGGGTGACTTGGTTTTTCCAAGGAAACTAAAAAATGCACAAGATGGGAAAGTGTTAAAATCTGACCAGGTAAATTAGAACACAAGCTGGGAATCTTAAGAGTTCTCAATGAGGAGCATACACTGTAATAGTGTTGACATGATTACAAAAATGACAACTAGATAGGTAAGAAAGTCATTAGTACATAATTACTGTATCATTTGAATCAAACAAAAAACAATTCTTTCATTTATCATTCATTTACAGTGTAGCAGGAACCTCAAGCCCAAGACAAGAATTCATATTGATAGAACTGAAGCTATATAGATTTTTAATAAATGAAGGCTAAGTATAAAGTAGTTTATATAATGGGGCTCAATTAATTTGAATGAGCACATTTCTAAATTAACTCTTAAATGATCGAAGTCATATGAAAAACAGACAATAGAGTATTTCCTTGGATTGCAAAGTGCAGTCCCTGGTCAACCAGCACCCTCGCTCAGAGGGCAGACATTCTCAGCCACTAGCTGAGGCTCCACTACAAAACTCAATGCTGTCTCCTATATATAGCTTCAGATCTTTTGTTTCTTGTATTTAATTTGAAAGCTGGGAACACAGGAGGGGAAATTTTTGAAGGGACATGTTAAAGGATGGGCTAGCAGGTTATACATATAGGTAAAGAGGTGGAATGTAGGAGGCTAAAGGCTTAAGCAGGGAGAGGGTGGTAGAGTATGTGGGAAACAAGGGGCATGAGGAAGCGCTATCCAAAATGAGGGGATATGGAAAGACATGTGGAACACTAACATCTCACAGCCCAACTTAAAGAAAAACAGGTGGAAGGAGAGTAGAACACATGTGATACTGAGGGTTAAAGGATGGATCATGGGTGGGAATAAGAAGATGGTGGAGAGAAGAGGGAAGTGGATCACCCAAAACAAAGATTATGAAAAACCTTATGTAAGGCCCCAAATTAGTAAACTAATTTCAAAATAAAACCAATAATAAAAGACTTGGAACAGAATTCTGCATGGTGGACAACATCACTCTCACAAGACATGGGTTATTAAATGAAAACACAAGGAATAGGATAATACCCTATGAGTTATTGGTCAGGGAGGTCCCACTGATCTTCAAAATAACACAAGCTATTGCCATTATGCACTATAACTACACAGTAAAACTATTGCTGAAAATACCACAGACTTTGGTTCTAAGACATAAATCTTTCTCAAATTAACCAAGAAACTTCCTCCCTGCTTGCTAGTTTCCATAGTCCTGGAAGGTACTATTAAGGCTTCCCATGGGGAAAAGACATCAAGCGTCTCACCTCATGCTAGGACCTGTATGCTGCAATATCTACATGGCAGGCAAGACTGCCATGGGATAACTGTTTCTGGTTGGATTTAAGACTTTTCAATCATAAGTTACTTCATGCCTGCTACTGTAAAAAGCTCATGGCTAGGGAGATCATAGGCCCAGCTTAGAACCTGCTATTGTTATTTTACTAAATGATCATATTGTCACATTGCACTCTAAATATTTATGTTTATGCCCACAGATCTGGACTGATCTCAATCTTGGTCAGAGAAGCTCCCTTTTGCAGGGAATGGCAGTAATGCATAGATGCAGAACTGGTCAAAATGCTGAGAAAAAGAGACTGAATGCCGTCCTCAGCTTCAAGTGGGGCATTCACATTAGCCCCATCACCGCCAAGACTCAGAGAATGTGGCAGAAAAGGGGGATGCCAAATGAATCAAGAACCAGTGAGTGGAGAGGAGTTTGAAATGCTGACTGCTGGGCATGCCATGGCTGTAGCAGCCGTGAAGTCACAGAACCTGTGGTAGCCTTTACAAGACCTTAACAAGATCAAGCCAGCAAATTAGATAGAGTAGACAACCTCCAGGCACTGCCCTGTACTGAGGAGCTGTTGGTGATGGATAGTCACTGGGAGAGGGAGAATCATTCCTTTTGGGGGGGGGGGTTTTTTTTTTTTTTTTTTTTCTATAAATATATATATATATATATATGTGCACATACATGCATATATGTGTGTGCGCACCTGCATGCATGTGGATATGTCTGCGTATGTAACTTGAGAGGACTTGGGAGGAGTTTAAGGGAGGTAAATTGGGAGGGGCTGGTAGGAGGAAAGGGGGGAGTGATGTAATTCTATTTCAATTAAAAACTTTAAAAAGTAAAACAAGATATATTTGAGAGAGAGGGAGGGAGGAAGGGGAAGAGAGAGAGAGAGAGAGAGAGAGAGAGAGAGAGAGAGAGAGAGAGA